>CM033682.1:63416314-63543887 GCA_019514585.1 Dendrobium officinale
GAGTGTTTGCTAATCATTAAAACATAATCCATGAAACTAAATTTGCAACAATGGCTACTCTAAAGGTCCACTTTCTTAACAAAATATACCATCCCAACATTGATAAGTAAGGATGGACATGTCTGGATATTTTAAAGGATAAATGTAGTCCTGCTCTATAGATTAGAATAGTTATGTTGAGTATCCAACCCCTTATGAGTGCTCCAAACCCAAATGACCTACTTTTATACAATATTGCTAAACGTTGGAAGACAAATGAAGCTGAAATTGTTGAGATAGACAAGAAATGAACTCACTTATATACAAGTGGACCATAACCATATTTTCATCAAATGAAATTCTTCAATTTTTATATACCCTAGTATGAGCTTTAATGACAATGATGAAGTGGCAAGTTTGAAAGCTTCACCATCAAGTAACTGGTGGTGGCATAAAATCTTCATATTGTAAATTTACTCTTAATTTCAAAACAACTAACTCAATGTTTATTTCATGAGCTAATAGGAGTGTTTGCTTTTTAATTTATCTAGGTTTCTAATACACATGTTTGTCCATCATCCAAATCATCATGATTATGCAAACTAAATGTTTTTCATACCAAATATAATAATAATAATAATAAACACATTCTTTGTTTAGTTATTTCTCATCTCTTAATTCAGGATAATTATGTGCTTTACTTCATATAAACATGCTCAAAATACCTTAAAAATCAAATGATGATGTGATCCTCTCAAACAATATATTCTTTAGTACATCCTGATTGATGATAATTTATGTGCCTAAATTTTTTTTTTTTAAATTAAAACCCATGATGGGGCTTACGCGTTAAATCAGGGAAAAAAGTACAAAGTCTGTAAAAGGTCCCCGTGCTCACTACTGCTCCAAAGAGCTACAAAAATAAAAGAGAAAAAACCTAAGAGCACAGGTTACACAAAAGAACAATATAACATAGGAACACTCTACGGTGCTTAAGGAAAAGCACCCAAAAATAGGGAAGAAAAGGAAAACGAACAAGCACGATCATCTTCCCAGCAAAACTTGCAAACTCCTTAAAGCCTGCAAAAAAAACATGCAAGAACAACACAAGGCCTACCAAACAGCCAAACAAAATAGTATAATAAGAATAATTTGATAAAATGAAAGAGTAAGGGTAGAACCAGCAAACCATTATATGAGAGAAGTAAAGCAGCCTCTAAAGAATGAAGACAAGCACCCAACCAAGAGGAGAGGAAGCAAAATTTGTAAGGTAGCTAAAGGGAAAAACATCCAACCAACCAAATGAAAAATCCAGCACAGGTTCCCCGAGGAAATCCACCACAACACCCAGATAGACCAAGGGAATCATATACCAACCAAGAACAAACGGCAGGTAGAAATAATACAAAAATACAACACCAACCCCACCAAGAATGAGTCCCCCAATCACCAGCTCCATAACCAACCCGTAAGAACAAAGAGCTGTAAGGAACTCCCAACAAGAGCAAAAACCACCCCAGGAACAAGAAACTCAAAGGCCTAACACATAAATGCGATTCATGCCCCAGACAGGCACCCCACACCCTGGCCACCACCAGCTGCAAAGCAGCAAACCAAATAGCAACAGAAAGATAGAAACGCACAGACAAAAGAAGGGAAAAAATATCTTAATCATTAACATGAGGCATCCCAAGTTGGTCCATTCTAAGAAGACCCTTAATGAAAAGAGGAAGCTGATTAAAAGTAAACTCATTAACACTATTAAAATTACAACCAATGTTGGCCAAACCATAGGCACACGCGTTAGCCTCAACCTGGATATTAGAAAAATAGCAATTCACCAAGTTAAGGGAAGCTCTAATGTCCCTCAAAGTGTAAAAGAGACCCGAATAACAATTATAGTCACCCAAACACTTTAGGACCTTAAAATCAAAATTGGCTTCCAACGCAACATCAATCAAATGAAGATTAATACAAAACTGTAAGCCATGAAGCACGCCAATAAAGTTAGCAAGATTGTTATCACCAAAAGCCATAGGCCCAGCAAAACCCCACATATAAGAGCCATTATGATCCCTTAAAACACCACCATAGGAAAAAGTATTACACAAACTAGCACTAGCAACATTTAGCTTGACAAAGTTAGAAGAAGGTCTCGTCCACAAGGAGCATTTAGTGAACTTAAAGGAATTATCAACCACCAAATTAATACCAAAGTTATGACAAGTAAAATGGGCATTCTTAAAATTCTTGAAAGAAAGTAATTGCACAGAAAAAAGAACAACCACTTTATCTTTAGTTTTTTGAATAATTCTCTTGTAATTCATTGGCACATCATTAAAACGAGAATCATTTCTTTTCAACTAGAGAAACCAAAAAATTAGACAAGGAATAACATTACAGATATGCCCCTTAACATTAACCAGCCAACAATCAAATAGAAAATATAAAGAGGCATTCGCAAAAAAAAAAAAAATAAAGTGAAAAATATCCTCAAAATAAATCCAAACCTTAACAGCAACAGGACAAGAAATGAAGACAGGATGAATATTCTTCTCATGAAAATAACATTGACATTTAGAAGGGAAAATAAAACCTCTTTTTATCAGATTCTCATTAGTAGGAATAAGCTTATGAAGAAATCTCCAAACAAAAATAGAAACCGTAGAGGGGATAGACTTGTGCCAAATCAAATTAAAAAACTTAGAAGGAGCCTTTTTAACTCTGAAGGAGTGCCAGGCTTCTTTAACCGTGCCTAGATTGTTTTTCATTTAGAAACAATATTAGCTATGATCAGTTAAAGATCATAGTGTTTCAATGTAATTAAAAGCATGTCTAGCTTGTTAACTTTAAGCATCTTTTGTAGTTTACTTTTTTTTTATAGAATTAGAGGAATTTCTCTCCACATACAATAGCCTTACAATCTATATTATGGTGGTAATTTTGTTTATGTGATTTGATGTTTGTTGACAATTTATTTTTGATTCAATAATGATAGCATGTAGATGATTTTGGAGCGTATTAGTAAACGTAATCTGATGTAGCTAAATGAAAATTGATCTATACCATATCAGATAGTGAAAAATAAATAATTTACTCTCACACTAAAGATTTAAAATTGAAAATATATTTAATCATTAATATGTTAGACATCCTTTTATTCTTCCTCCCTTACACTCGCTCATTTTAAATCTAAGAAGCCTTACCAAACTAAAAGACTGCAAGCACTATGTGTATCTTCTTTAGCATTAGTTTGGGATATATATACTTTTTTTTAATTTAAAACCCACGAAGGGACCTACGCTTTAATATAAAAAATTGTTACAATATCCTCAAAAGGAACCTCCAGCTCGCTAGTGCTCAAACAAGTGACAAGAAAAAGCGAAAGAAAACTTAAAAGTTGATGGTTCCTTATACTAAAGAGAACACAAAAAAATAAATACATTCTAGGGCTGCAAGAAAACAACACCCAATAAAGGAAGAACAAATGAAGGGAATTCAGCATAATCTTCCTGCAAAAAGAATGAGCAAACCTCAAAAATCACAGTAAGCTAGTAGTCCACCTAATCCACCTAAGATAGCATCGACAACCACAGACTGAGAAAGAAAGCTCAAGCTCGCTACAAAAATTATTGATGTCGATGTGAATCACTTTCACCTGCAAGACACAAGATCTACAAAGCCAGATGGTAAAGCACAAAAAAAAAATATTAATCAACCAAAGCATATAAAAATAAATTTGGATAATGAACTGGTCTAAATGAAAGCACCACTGCAAGCACAAATGAGGAATTAGACTGCTAGAGCTCAGGATTAAGATAGTTGAAGCTTCATCAAGTAAATCCACAAGCCACACAATCCAACCCTCAGGAGCATAAACCAACCACAAATTTAAGTAGCCACTGCATTCAACCATCATCCAATTGTTAAAATAATCTGTGTTGTAGTGGATAACACCTCCACACCCATAGAGAAGCAACAGGTAAACAGAGGCAGGACAACCATAATCACTGCAAAGAAATAAAGTCCCAAGCACAGAATAATTCTTCATAAGATCCACAAAAGTGATGTTTCAACAAGTCACCAAAAATAAGGCCAACGACATTCCAACATGTGATGAGAAACATAATCCAAAACCCCTCCAAATTAAACCCACAGTCTCCAGTAATCCAGCAATGCACCCTGAAGGGAGGAGAGCACCGAAGGGATAAACTCTCAGCAGCAGGGTCCTTGCAATCATCGCTCAAGTCTAAAACCCTCTAGGCCACAGCTATACCGTTCCCAACTAACATGAAATCCCAACCGAGGACTAATAGCCAAAAATTAAGCCCCCAGCACCTGTAGCAGAACACCCAGGTGCAGCTAAAAAATAGAACAAAAAAAGACCACCAACCAGAAAAGCTAGAGGTCAAATGAATAAGAAAAAAATAGAGCACAATCAGCACAAAGAAATACTGGGAATCCCGACATAAAATGAAGCACCATCTCTAAAAACCATCAATCGAGACAAAGCTTGGCCTAACCAAATGAGGCAAACATCACCAAATACACACAGACTAAAACCAGAGCCAAGAGGAGGGAACAAAAATAGAGAGAAAGCACAACATATAACAAACCACAACTCCCAAAAACTCCAGCATTCCACAAAGGAAGAAAACTACTTAATTAATAACATAAGGATATCCAAGATCATCCAGCTTAAGCAAACCATGTAGAGGAGCTGGAATGGAAGCCTAATAACATCGATAAAACTCATAAGGGCAACCCCCCCCCCCCCCCCCCCCCCCCCCCCCCCCCCCCCCCCAAAAGTTTGTAAGCCAGGTAGCACACACATTCCTCTCCTTATTAGAGTGCAAAAACTCATAATTCAAACCAACCAAAAGCTTCTTAATATATCTAATCAAGTAAAACAAGTTAGGGAAGCAAACCGTATCCCCCTCAATTAAAAACGGGAGGAAATCATATTCGAAATTCAGCTCAATAAGAATATTAGTTAAATTGAGGGAGACTATTAAATAGATACCATAAAAAATAGCCATGGTAACAGCCTTGCCGTAATTACCAAGAGGAGTAGGCCCAGTAAAGGCTAAAATAAGAGCACCACAACTATCTCGGATAGTACCACCACTACCACCAGCCGAATCACCACAAGCTCCAGCCACATTCAATTTAAATTTTTTTTGGCGGTTTAAGCCAATAAATGATGTTAACATGGGAAATAGTCAGACCACCCATCCACCTAATTCCTAACTCTTTGCTAAAAAATATTAATTTTTGAAATTCTTCTAGGAAAGTAACTTAATAGCAACAAGAGAGCAAACCTTATCCTTAACCCTCTGAATCACATTGAGATGGTTCATTTTCACATAATTAAAAATAGAATTATTCAATTCCAACCAAAGAAATAAGAGGATTAGAGTAGAAACAACATTACGAATGTGCCCTTTAGAATTAATAAACCAAGCATTAAGCATAGACTTAATAGTGAGATTGCTATTAAAATAATTTAATTGGAACAAATCGTCAAAATAGATCTAAGTTCTAATAGCAGTCATTCTAGAAATAAAAATATGATGTGAATTCTCAAGATAACAACAACACTAACATTTGGAAGCCAGACTAAACTCTTTTTTAATGAGATTATCATCAGTGGGAAGATATTTATGCAAAATTCTTCAAACAAAGACATAGACAGTGGAAGGAATGCTCTTATGCCACATAAACTTAAAAATATTGTCAATATTACTCTTAGTTCTGAAAGTATGCCAAGCATCTTTTAAATGGAAACTACCATCTTTAAAAAAATCACATAAAATATTATCCTTAGAAGCAGAATTAAAAGGTAAGTTAATAATGGAATGAATAATGCATTCAGGAATAATATTAGAGAGTTTGTCATAATCCCAACCATTGTCATTAAAAAATGAATTAATCTTAACAAAAGCATCAGAGGCTGAATTCAAAAGATACTCAATAGAATATGTCCCCAACCACCGATCTTGCCAAAATAAAATATTACCTTCACCAAGCCCCCAAGAAATAAAAGGCTCCTCCCATTTAACCTTATAAAGTCTTTTCCAAACTCTAGAATCACCAGGTTTAGGACAACAGTTAGTAGGATGCTTGCCAAAACAATACATGTAATTCATAAATTTAGCCCAAAAATTATCATTGGATTGCAAGTTGTACCAAAGTTTAAAAGAAAAAGCTGTATCCATATCATAGAAATTCTTACAACCAAAATCACCTTCAGGCAAAACACCACAACACTTCTCCCAAGCAGCCCAATGAATTTTAGAGTTAGAAGAAGTGCCTTTCCAAAAAAAATTGTTAATCAATTTGTGAAGCCTATCACAAACAATCTGAGTAGGAAAAATAGTTTTAAAACTATCACAGGTAAGGCACAAAGAACACTTTTAGTAAGAATAATCCTACCACCATAGCTAAGAAAATTGGACTCCCAAGATAAAAAAAATTTATGAACAGCGGCAATAAGATCATCAAACCAAAAAGATCTTGTCCTCCCATTAAAAAGAGGAACACCAAGATACTTTATGGGCAATTGAGAATGGGTAAAACCAATAATATTTTTAATACCAACCATATGATCATTAGAAATTCTTCTGAAAGTAATGAAACAACTTTTTTTTTTTTTGCTAAAAGCTAAACCACTAACCATCTCAAATTGATAAAATAAATCCATAAGTATTTGAATTCTATTCCCAGAGATATTCAAAAAAATAATAAAATCGTTCGCAAAGCATAAATGGGATATGGAAAACCCTCCCAAAGTTTTAAAATAAAGACCCGGATTTGCAACGAACAAGTTATGAAGTCCCCTAGAAAGAAATTTTGCCACAATAATGAAAAGGGCAAGGGAAATAGGATCACCTTGCCTTAACCCATAGGACGCTTTAAAAAAACCATGATTAAAACCATTAATAATGACAGAGAAATAAACATCATCAATATAATTTTTAATAAGCTTGATAAAGGAAGAATTAAACCCAAAAAACCCATATGATTAGGAGAAATAGAGGTAGAAGTACCAACAAAACCAAATCTGACAGAATTCTTAAGCCATCAAAATATTATCCGTAATAGCCCTACCTTTAATAAAACCCATATGATTAGGAGAAATAATTTTAGGTAAAATAGAGGTAAGATGATTCATAATAATTTTAGAGATTAGTTTATTGAAAAAAGTACAAAGACTGATAGGTCTAAAATCATTCCATGTGTTAACCGCATTATTTTTAAGAATGAGAACAATAGAGGTAGAAGTAAAAAACTTAGGTATGTAGTTACCAACAAAGAAATCTAAAATAGCAGAAAAAATATCCTTATCAATAATATGCCAAGCTTTTTGGAAAAACAAAGTGGTAAAACCATCAGGCCCAGCCACAGAGTCACTATTCATATCCAACAGAATATCTTTAACCTCCTCATAAGGAGGCTTAGAGAGATTAATATTGTCCTCAAGAGAAATAATAGTAGGAATAAAAGAATGATCAATAATTTGAGCCGGATTAAACATTTTGTTGAAATGGTTTTGAAAATGATGTATAGCTAAATTAGCAATCTCATCCTGATTATTGGTAATAGAGCCATCCTCCCTTTGGATTTTAGTGATACTATTTCTAACCCTTTTTTTCTTAACCAAAGTGTAGAAGTATTTAGTGTTATTGTCACCTTCAATTCTCAACCAAATATTTAGCAGCAGCTTTCTATTTCCATAAAATATCTTCCTGAGCTTAAAAATTAATAAGGTCCTCTTTAGACTGCTTTAAGAGGGTAAGGTTATTATCCGTAGGGTCATCTTGACAAGCCAGCTCAAGAGAATTAATTAGTTATTCAGCATGCAAAATATTAGAGAAAATATTTTTAAAGAGATGGTGATTCCACCAATTTAAAACTTGTTTCATCCTTTTCAGCTTAAACTAAAGACGCTTCATACCACAAATAGAATTATCTAGATGAACCGGAGCTTGCCAATTGTTCTAAATAACATAAAAAAAAAAAAAAAGATTTATGAAGAAGCCACATATTTTGAAATATGAAAAGGGAGGAAGAAATGGAATGTCTAAACTTAAGGCCCATAAGTAATGGAGAATGATTGGACAAAGTTCTACTAAGATGTTGAACATTATTCAAAATAGGGGAGTTAATCTAAGAGTCATTGAAAAAAACACGATCTAACCTTTGTCATAAATGACCCATATTCCAAGTAAAATTATTACCAACAAAACCAATATCAATTAAGTTACAAGTTAATATCATGCTATTGAAATCATACCAACAAAACCAATATCAATTAAGTTACAAGTTAATATCATGCTATTGAAATTATCCATAGAACGAAAAGAAGGATCGAGGGGCCCCTCCAATCCTTTCAAAGGGATTAGTGATGGCATTGAAATCACCACCAACCAATCAAGGCAGATTGTAAATATTATGAAAATCAATAAGTTGCTCTCAAAGAAATTTTCTCTTATATAGAGAAGATGCAGCATACACAAAAGAAGCACAACACTTGAAACTATGGACCTCAACTTTACAATGTAAAACTTGAGCAAAATCGCCAATAACATCAATATTAATCGAGTCTTTCCAAAAAAACCCAAATCTTGTTAGCCACATTGGAGATAGCATGTATAAAACCCAAAAAATGAGCTATGCTTAACAATTTAGAAGATGAAATAAAAGGCTCAAGCAGCAAAAGGATTGAAAGGTTATGAATACGACATAAATTCTTAACACTAATTCTAGAAGAATGACACTCAATACCCTCACATTAAACATAAATAAAGAACTTAGTGGAAGGTATGTGAGCAAGTGTGTCTAGGAGGTTGAATTTATATATGCTTAGGCTTATGACCCCTTTTACTATGAACATTAATAAAACTAAAATCATTATCATCCATGGCAAAACATTCACTACAGGAAAAACATTAACTTCCGGTGGAAATAAATTCGTCTGCAATTCTGATAAATTTTCCAACGCATTTTCGACGAAATATTTCCGGCGTACTTCCGACGGATATTTTGAAGATATTTCCGGCGCATTTTCTATTGGCTTTTTCGACGGAATTTCCGATAGATTTCCGACGAAATTAAAAATTTTCTAGAAAAAAGCAATTAGTAATATTTATAATTATTCATTTTGTTAAATTAAATTAAATGTTACTAAATTAAAATAAATTAAAAAATTTAATAATTTATTGCTAAATTAAATATAATAATTATTTTGATCTTAAAAAACATAGCTTTTAAATATAGTAATTATTTTAAATATAAATTAAATTAAACCATTATAAATTAATGTAATTATTATGAATTTTATTAGGTTTATATTTTAAATAAAATAAAAATTTAGATTATAAATATTTTAAATAAATTGTATTAAATATATTAATTATTTTAATATAGAAAAATGGTTATTATAAAATTTATTTTTAATTTAAATATAATAATTATTTTGACCTAAATTAATTTTAAATAAAATATAAATTAAATTAAAACAGCTGAGCTTTTATAAATTAATTTAATTAATTTATATTTTATTAAGCTTATTATTTAAATATATTATTTATTTTACATTTAATATTTGGTCATTATAATTGAAATAATAAAAATCCAACAACTATTTAATTTTTGCAACATTGGCCTGGTGGTAAGATGGTGAGCACGCGGACATGGGGTGGAGGGTTCGAATCTCGACTAGCGCAGGGAGGCAGGCGGGTCAGATGCACGGGGTCAGGCTTGGAGGTCGCGATGGATTGAGCTAGGCTGTGCGGGCGGGCATGCTGCGGTGGTTTAGGCGGGGTTGTGGGTGGTCCTGCGGTTTGGCGGTGTTCAAGCTATTTTTTTTTTAGGGGCTGTTTGGTTGCCTGAAAAAGAAATGCAGTGTAAAGTAAATGCACTGTTTGGTTGTCTGCAAAATAAACGCAGGAGAAATATTTCCCTTGTTTGGTTAGGTAGATCCAGAGTAAAGTAAAAGTATTTTTTTTTTTAATAATTTGAAAGAAATCATGGAAACTAATGTAGCCATCTGGTAGTATTTTCATCAAAACCTCTCACATTGCCATTTTCAATTTTAAATATTTTATGTTACATTCATAAGACTCGAATTGAAGGCTTCTTAAGCTTTGTTTGAGATAAAATATTACTTTCTAAAGCTGCTTTTTAAAACTTTTTTTTTTCAAAAAATCTTTATTACTAAAAAACTAATTTATAAAGAAATACAAAAAATGTCCCAAACAAAACCTTAATTGATAGCCAAAACTATTAATATGAATAAATTACATTGCTTTCAAAAACACTTCTTTTTTAGCAACATATCTCTATCAAACGAATGCCCAACGACATGATCTTTGAATTGGATCCTATAGAAGAGATTCTATCATCTAGAATCCAAATTTGAATGCCATGTGATTTTCAAAGATTATATAGTTACACAGAGACAAGAAAACAACAATAAATTCAAAAATTAAAGAAAAAAATTTGTCACGATCAACCAAATCATTTGAACTTTCATAGCAAACCCCAGGATCCAAGCGCAACAGCCGGCGCAGCACATATCGCCGCATACAAACCCCCCTTCTCAGTATGCCGCTTCACAATGCTTTCCAGCACACCACAATCCCTAAGCCTCTCCGCGCCGGGCATCCCTCCCTGCATCAGCTCAAAACAAATCAAACAAAATCCCATGAAAAGAATCAACTTTTACCACAAAAACCATAAAAGAAGCTTCAGCAAACACCCACCGGAAGGGAAATGAGGTCAAACGAGGACTCCTCACAGTCAACAATGAGAGCATCGACGACAAGCTTGATCCCCAAGGAAGCATCCACTCTTAGATTCTTCTCTACCGAAGCGACAGTAACTTCAGCCCCAGCTCTACGAAGAAAATCGATGTTGATCACAGCTTCCAGTGGCTCCGTGCCATTGGCGATCGGAACTAGCACCTGAGAAGATGCATCGGTAACATGGCTTTCGAATCGAGAAGGGGAAGAGGGGAATTTGATAAGAGGTGTTTACCTTCTTCGATGGAGGAGATGCCATTTTTGAATTGGAGAAGAAGAGTCGAGTGGGCGGGCGATTGCGAGCGAGGCTTCTGAAAAAGAGGGGAAGGGGAAGGAGATGACGCGAATCCGCCACCGGCCTGTAAAACGGCTTCATGCTAGTCTCTATGGCGCTTATCGCGCTCGGCACCGACGACATAAAGCCCTGCATCTCATCCTTCGGCATTAACCAGTTCGACGAGGCCGACCCCATCGAAGCCAGCAAGAAATTCTTCTTCTTTGCGCCAGAGAATTTCTAACCCGCTCAAATTGAGCGGGTTTTGAAGTCGCGTAAATAGCCTCCAGTAATACACCACTAATACATCCGATGATTTTCTTATGTTCCGCTCAAAATCAAACAAACGGTATAATTTAAGAAATACATGTAATTAGAATACTTTACACTCCTAATTCTGCATACCAAACAGCCCCTTAATTTTCTTAACTTTTTCCGGCGAGTTTATATTCGCCGGAAATATTTCCGGTGAATTTTTCGTCTGAATTTCGCCGGAAATTATTCCGGCGGAAAGTTTTATGCTGGTAACACTTTTTCGACGCGTGTTGAACCGGCGTAAATATTTCTGCCGGAAATTAGTATTTCCGGCGGATTTCGACCATTTTCCGACGAAAAATAGACGTTGGAAATTGATGTTTTTTCTGTAATGATTTAGCAGTAATATGCATATCTTCAGTATCAGTCAAAGCATCACAATTATAAGAAGATGTAGAAATACTCTTACTAGCATTTGGCTGTTCTCTAAGAGCAGTCTATTGAGGACAATCATCCTCCATAAATATACCATGATCTTCCAAATTGTCACAGTTTCTCACAACATCCTCTTCCATATCTTTAGAAATAGGCAAAACAACCTCCAAGGAAACAAATTCTCTTTCCTCTAAGGTGATATCATTCCACTCCCCATCTTTGCAAGAAAGTTGATTAACCAATACTTCATGTTCATTTAAAGAAGAACAAGGAAGCATAACACCACTAGATTCATAAATATTTTGAGTTAAAGAGCATAAAGGGTTATTTTCAACCAAAACATTATTTGGAACTTTAGTAATAGGCAATGAAGCATTAGCATTCTTTTCACCATCAATAAAAGGAGTAACAAAAGAATCAACAACATTATTTGGAACTTTAGTTTGGGATATATATACTAAATTGTCATGTATTGATTTTCTTGATCGATATATTATTAATGTGATGAAAACAAATGAAAAAAAAAAAAAAAAAACTATTGACCATTCCCGGAAAGATCTTTTTTATTGAAATTAAAATCAATCAAAATAGGGGGCAAAGGGGTTCTTCGTATAGAGTTGAAAGAGAATTTGGAGTTTCTTGATCGATAGATTATTTTTTTAAAGTAAGCTTTCCCTTAAAGTACCCTACAGCTTCTATGTAACTAGATAATCCCTTAATGTATTTTGTTTTTATTGTAATGTGTTGTAAGGTATTTAGTGTAATAGATTGATTATATATATACAAATTATACTTGATATTGTCTAATTTAGACAATTTAAAATGGAAAGGCTATGCAATTTAGATTTATAAAATATTTTTTATTTAAAAAAATATATTTATTTATTTTTCAAATTTGTGGTTTTTTTATATTTAATTGGAGATTAATTATTCACAATTAAAATATTGAATTGAATGTAATGCATGTTAGATAAAACATATATTGAGGTACATAATAGTGTAATTTTACTAAAGATTTTTCATCAAATAAAAGTGTTGGGGTATAGCACATATTAGGGAAATCTAAATGTGTCTTATTGCTAAATATGTTCCATCAAATAAATGCAATTGGAAGGTTCACCTAATATTTGTTATATTTATACGTAATTTTCAATAAACTCTACCAGTTTTTCATCAAATAAATATGTTCCTACGATTTTTTTATTTTTAATTCAAATGTCTACCAGTTATAAATATATATTTTAGAAATTTAAAATTTCAAAAGTACTAATTGCTTTCCTTTTTAAAGAATTCTTTCAAGAGTCATGACCGGCTTTTCTTGCCGAATGAAGAACGTTTATCACTGTCTCTATAAACAAAAACTCTTCCGCACGGCCGTCGCTCAGTCTCCCTCTCAATCAATCACCATGCCTCGCAAACGCCACCCTCGCTCCACTGCACATTCTTCTTCTGTTCATCATCCGAATACTTCGGCGCCGATTGCTTCACATTCCTCAACGCCCGATCGTGCTTCTCAGCCGAGGCCAGTTTTTTCTCTTTCACAGGCTCTTCTTGGGAACTCCACACATCCCGACCCTTCAATTTACCGTCATCCCGAAGATCGTCCACTCCCTCTTGACTGGTCTGAGATTGATTGCATCATCTTGGCGCATTATATGTACAAAAAACGGCAAGGATTACGATGATAAAGTGGAATGGTGGGGAAAGATAGCCAAGCACTTGCCCGGCAAAACTGTTCAAGAACTGCGCCTCTTCTGCTATCTCTATATGGATGCCTACGGAGAGTTGCCCCCTGACCCGAATGGACCACTGAGGAAAGCGACACGGACGAAATCACGCAGCCAGATACCGAGACGAAGGAATCTAAAAACTTGGAAACCAAGCCAATGATTGAAAATCCTGAGCACCCATCTTTACAGACCCGTCTGCCCACTGCGGAAGCCTAGTTCTACGTAAATACTTCGACTGGACACTTGAAGAGAGTCGAGCCTTGTTGAATCTCATTGAAAGAAACCCGTCGATTTTGATTAAAAAGGCTGGGTGGAAGCAGCTCGCTAGTCACTTTCCGGGAAAGAAAGCGTCAAATGTGAAACGCCATATCGCTATGGTGCAGCTCGCTGCGGTTTTCATGGGGGCGCTAAATTCGATTCCAGACTGGCAACGTATCAGTGGTCCAGCGGGTCAAGATGCCGCTGAATGTAACGTCGATCAGCAGGCATCAACGTCGGCGCAAGCGGATGTGTCTGAAGGCAGTAGTGATGACATGCTGGGAAGGTTGCGAGAACCGCAGGGAGCTTGTTGTTTGGATTCGCCCCCAAGCACCAGCGGCAGGCTGCACACAACATTGCGGTCGTCTTCTCCGAAGCCTTCGTCGTCAAGAAGAGGCCGCGGTAGTCGCCGTGGGAGAAAAAATAAGAAGAAATGAGGTTGTTGCAGTCGTCTTTGAAGAACCTTTAGGTTGCTAGCCCTCGTTATCTCTCTCTCTCTCTCACTACTTTCTTGTTTTTATGTTTTTTTTTTTTTTTTTGGACAAATAACGTCGGATCTTTCTATAGAGATTTTGAAAGTTAAAAAATGCGAGGTTTTTTTTTTTTTTTGGGCAAATAATTCAGAGCGAAAATTACTGGTCATTAATATGGCAACTCTCTCTCTCTCTCTCTCTCTCTCTCATTTTAGATTGGCGAATTATGCTTGTCGGATTCGTATTGTTGGACGCAACTTGAGGTTATAAATGAAATGAGCCATTCCGTGGAAATGGTATTTTTGGGCAAATAAAGTATTATTTATTTCAGGAATACAGAATACTGCTATAAAGATACTCTAATGAGCCGTTAATTTGCCTCTAGAAATGTTTTTTTTTCTTCTCTATGTATATTTTGACTTGAACCTTTTCTTTGTTTATATTTTGATTTAAAAGTATATTTTATACCATGTACTTAATAATATGAAATAAATTATTAAAATATTTTCGATTAAGTTTGCTACAGTTCTCCAAAAATTCAGATGCTCAATATGAATCTTAAAATAATATTTAAATTGAAAATTTTTGAAATTAAATTCAACATTATTTGAATTCAAATTTCGACAAACTTATAATCTAATTGAACATCTCAACGAAACAAATCAATCGATGCTGCGAATGATCCCATCGACTCCAAATATGGTCAAATCAAACACTTAGATCATATTTGGAAGCTTCTACATATAAATTGATGGATCAAATAATAGCAAATTATAGCAAGTTTATAGTCAAATCTATCAACCTGATGAGACGAATGAAATGAGCCCATTTTGACATCATTAATACATGCAAATGTTTGGAAAGTGATCTTAGATCAAGGCTTCAAAGGGATCAATATAGACTATATGATAAATATCTTTAAATGTATATGAATAGAGCCTGACTCTCTATTGAAAGAGAGGTTTAAGACAACTAAAGTGCTTTCTCACATTTTCAAACTATCACCTTCGATGACCACCCCTAACAATCGCCTATACCATCTCTAAAATATTACCAAAATTTGGCCTGATTGTTGAGTTTTTCACTTGTGGGCTCCGAAAATTTGGCCCCGGCCTCCCTGCCCGACACTGTTGTGCTTTTTCTTTAGCGAGAGAGTTTTAACGGCATTTGTTAAGGGTAAATATTGGAAGGGAGATGTATTTATAGATAAGACACTACCCAGAGATTTTGCCCTCATTTTATGAGGACTTTATGATCTGAGTTCTAGTTTCCTATAGGCGCAAGCTCCTTTAGTTAATTACCCCTCTCGATAACGAGAGAGAACTTTCTATTAAGGGTAGTTGTCAATCAGATACGTATAAGTTCGTGTTATCTGGCATATAGTAGCAGCATGGATTTGGGATGTTGGGAAATTTGAAAAGTTTGATATTTAAAATTGAAATTTTCATCATCTTGCACTTAAAGTTGATGGTGGGGGAATGGATAATGGACCCGATCAAGATCCCATGGTTCTATTGTCTCGGGTCATCGTGGTCCCTGATCTACTTAGTCAGTGGAGGTAGTCGACACAACCTGACAAAAGGATTCTTATCGACAGCCATGGGTTGATTTTTTCAAGGGGACCTTGTACACCTGAGGTGAATGTTTATCTAAGAGGACAAATTTGAATATACCTTATCTAACAGAGGGTTTTGTGCCATATCGATTATATCATATTGATTCATATCTTAAAGATTTGATGCCAATAAGGAACGTATTGGCTTTGGCCATAATCGATATTTCGTGGTAATATTTAGCGGCAAAATCACTCAGTTCAGAGGGCCCCGGGTCATCATAACTGTTTATCTTGTGGTGCCATTTGGTGGCAAAACTGCGAGTCAGAGGACACGTACAACGTCCTTATTGGCAGGAGATTATTTGAGAATGGATCCTAGTGCATGTATTTTTGACTAGGCATTTGGCTCTGTGTGAGATGAAGTTATATTTAAATTTTTCCACCTTGATAAATGATTGTAGATGATGGATGGATTTTGCTTTAAGTGTTCAATGGTTTGATTTTCAATTTTAAATATTATTGGATTTTGAGATTTTTGGAATTTTGGGATTTGAGTGGCATTTGAAAGTATTTAGAGTTAACCCCTCCAATTAGGATAAACCTTCAACACGGCCATCATTGGGGTGTTTAGGATCATTTCCATTTATGAATTGAACCTTCTCGACTCGGCCTAGCTATTGACCGAGGATCGGGTTTCTCATAGGCTTTATGATTTTGTTAGTGGATTCTTTTGATTATAGGACTTGAAGGCCTAATATGAATGTATTAAAATAAATATACTGGTCGTCATAACTGTATATTTATTTGATGGTTCGAAGCCTATCGACTCCTATTGACTCACATAGAAAGATTAGGTTCGAACTTGAATTCCCTTATTGACCCATGCAACATCCCTAGACGTCACGTATGTACCAATAACACGCTCACTGGGATTCATGCGGATGTTTTAATTGTATCTATCCCTTTTAGTGTGCCTATGTGTATACAAACTATAGTGCATGTGTGCTAACCCCTTCTATTTGCTTGCATGAATGTTGCAGATCCGATGGCATGGCGTAATATGTTCTCCATTATTATTGCTTGTAGACAGGTAGATATCTTCATTGACATATTGCAATTAACTACAGGATAATGTATTCACTGAAGTATTTTTGCATCTACCCACATATGGTATGTTGTTCATATATATGTATTCATGAAGAGCTCGTATGTATTGCAGATCTTTTATCCTTGCTTGTAGAAGGCTAATATATCTTACTAATGCTGAGTGGTTTTCGATAATATGGATGATTTAGCATCCACTACACATTGATCGTCATCACCTATAAGTGGACTATTATATGAGTGTGAATTCTTCTATATTCGCTTGTGATCAGCGTGGTGGACTTGTATCATTAATCTTTTCTTGCAATCAACTATATATTCTTTTCTAATTTTTATCTCTTTGATTTTCATTTGTATGTATGTATACAAACGTTGATTATGAAAGTGCTACAATGTTCATCACATGCAAAAAATCATCCTAGAAATATTTGATTGCATGGTAGATATATGTATCACTTTCTCTTATTCATGAGTTAACTTGGTTGAACACTCCGAGCGATCTGAATTTCATCATTCATCATTTGCATGCATATATACCCACCTTTCATATACATACTGGTTGCAGATCTCTAGTTGTCGCCTCCAAACAACTCTCTTCATGCAATATAATTTTTTTTATTGCAGCATCAATCGGATCATAACATGAATGACAACATTAACATTGTTGTTGATTGAATATTTGCACTTTGATTGGCATAGTTCTCACGAACCAGTTATAATGCCTATTGGAGGTCTTGCATTATAGCTTATAAGTAGGTTGTCACACTCTTTGCATGTTTATTGATTGTTGCTTGAGTATGCATCACACCCATCGTTGTAGATGACTTATTATGGTCCAATGACCTCCTACCCATATCATGACTTTCATGTAAAACCATATTCTTCATGTTCTCTTGCTATTTGTAATCACACTTGCAAGTTCTTTATCCATCATGAACTTTGTGTTCAATAGTTGCATGTAATTAGAAGTTCATTGTTCCATTAATCTCATATTTATCATATGCATGATGCTATGTTCCATAAGATCCATGCAAGTTCAAGTTCATTGTCATGTGGTTCGACTTTAGTCAAGTTAGGTTCATACTCAAGTTCAAGATTCATATCTCTTGCATTTGTTCACTTAGGCCCATTTGCCATTATTTACTTGATCATTGTTTGAATGATTACGATTACAATTGATTCTTGAATATGAATTCATCATTTTGATCACTTGCTTCTTCTTTTTTATTGCAATTTTTCATTCTTATATGAAGTTCAGTTCAATGTTGTACTCTTATATTCAACTTCATTTAATTTTAAAAGTCATCATTTAACATTCATTTGAGTCCCATTTTATTGCAATCATGAGTCTTGTTCCTCTTTATTTGTTCAAATTTTTATTCAAATTGTTCAAGTCGTTTTTTTGAGTTCATGTTCTTATGTCTCCTACTATTCAAATAATATCCAATATTTGCTCCAAGTCCTTATCTTTTTTTAAACAAAATTTCGGCAGCCTCCCGGCGTCTCACCCGTTTAGGAAACATTTTGGGAGACTAGCCTTCCAACCACGTTTAAACCATGAATCAGCTTCATATCTTTTGAATAAACTTTAAAGTAATGACTGGAAACTGAAATCTTAAACTCCAAGTAGTTTTATTTGGAAGGATTTGAAAGCCTTGAAACAAGCCTCAGATCTTTCAATAATCAAATGCAACTATTAAAATACCTTACTTAGCTTGCAATTCCTCCAATCTGCTCTTCCTAATTTCTCCCCCAAATGCTAAGCATCTCCACGACATCTCTCCAATAAATCCTTCTCATGTATGATAGCTCAAAACTCTCATTTCATCCTCCTCACAATGAAAACAATATGCAAATCCAACCAAATGATATATAGAATCCCATCTAGAAAAAAAAAAAAAAAACGTTAAGGTGTGAAGCCTTTTCAAGAATCTCTTTAGTGATGCCAGATATTTCATATCCATAGGCGTTAAGAAATTCAAGCTCCTTCAACTCACCAAGTAGAGTAAGGATAACACCTTTTGATATTATGCACTTAGTGATCACAAGCTTTTGAAGGTGTGGAAGACACTCATAAATGATAGAAGCTATTTGTTTATCCACGGTATCTAAAAAAAAGATCTTCAACTTGATAAAGTTACCTCAGCATTGGTTGACATGTTGAAGGACCTGATGATAGATCAAATTTTCATCCACAGCTAGCCATTCCCTTAAGAAATTCGAGTTTACTAATAGCTTCGAAGAATTCAGTTTCAGATACATTAGGATTCTCCATGCTGAAATATTGTAGCATTGCACACCTGCTTGTGATGCATTTAAGATCGATCTCATTGGAAAAGCTTGGGAAGTAGACACAATCGATGACCTCCTTACTTCGGGTAATGGTGAAATGGAATAGCTCAGCAAAGTTGACAGCTTCATCGTGCCAGCAGCGGAGGCATTGAGAAATGGTGTCCCAAGTCCGGAAGTCCAGTACAAGCTAGCAAAATGGATCCCGCATAGGGAGCCGCCACGACGAGCACATATACGGCATGCTGGAAATCAGATCTTCCACTCCGATCCGCGAGAAGATCACTACCAAGAGGTCGCTACTCAGGTCCTCCCATCTCCTGTTTTTCAAGTATTTGTTTCCATGCCCTTATTATAATAACTGTAACTGGCCGTTTCCTCCTTAACTGGCTCTTGGATGGAGAAACTCACGCAAAGGAAATATAGCAAAATGACATCATCATCAAGTATGGAATCTGCATCAATTGGTAAAAGAAAGGTTCCAAGAGCTTCGATAATAGTTTTCTGCTCATGCTGCATATCAATAGGAGCATCATCATCCTTAAACTGCTTGCTTTCAACGGGATTGTGAGAGGACGGATGGGGAGTTGGTTGGAGCTCGGCAAGAGGGCTAAAGAGGGAAGAGTAAAACGGACTTTGGCTGGAGCAAGTTGTGAAGAGCAAGGGAGGGTTTTGAATGGGAGATAGCTGTAGGAAATGAAGGCAGCATCAAGGGAGGAGAGACGTTCGTAAAACAGGAGGCTAAGGTTTTTGAATGAGTTGGGGTTGGCCTGTAAGTGAGAGAAATATGGAAACCGGGATAGCTAGAGGTTGATTTTTTTTTTTTGTTGAAGCAGGAGTCAAACACGGAAGGCTACCGGAGTTTTGCTGAGGGAGAAGTTTGGTCTATTTTGAAAGGGTGGAAGAGTTAAAGGGGCTACGGGATTGCTCGGGCAAGAGAGATGGGAGAGAGAGAGGCTTGAACTCCTATAGCATACCAATGTTCCAGAGAGCCAAAAGGCTCTGTTGTTTTATCTTTAACAAAGGGAGTCGAGTGCTTGTTTACAGAGCTTTTGAGAAGATGGATAGATTTGATCGAGGCCAGCCAGTTTTAGGGCAAATTTTTAAAAGGAGCATAGTTTAAAATTGTATTAGGAATAGGAGCATGATATTAAGATAATTTAAAAAGGAGCAGAAACGCACTCATGTTTTGCGTTTTCTGAAGAAAACGCAAAGCAGGACTGCGTTTTCTTCAGAAAACGCAAAGCCACTTTGCATTTTCTTTGAAAATGCGATATTAGGTGGCGTTTTCTTCACAAGCAGCCCCCACACTTGGCGTAATTCATGGGAAGGTGGCAAACCGTGCGAGATTTCAGCCGGAAAAAAGTCACGGGATGGCAAACCCGTGACTTCAGCCTTTTCATCCGTGAGCCACTTTGCCTTTAAAAAAAAAAAAAATTTAATGTATTAATTTGCCTATAAATAGCAGTGGATTCGGACGAAATTTTTTTGCTATTCGAAGCTGCGTCTAAGGCAACACTTGCATCAGTTAAGGTATGTCTGTTCATTTATTTTTAAGAGCTTATAATGTGCAAGTAGTGATTTTTTTGCTAGTAAAAAATATTTTGCAATTTGTTATTATAAATGTTGCTGAAATTTTCTTGAATTATTCTACCTCATATTTGTCGGGTGTTGAACTTTTTTTACCAATATTGTAGAAAAGGTGATGTTGAGAGCATATTACGATGAAATTTTGACATGAAATTTTGGTAATATTGTTGGATCAAGTAATATTGGTAGAATAGAAAAACTTATATATGTGCTAATTGTGTCGTTATTATATTATGTATATTTTAATTTGTAGTAATTTTTGTATTATATCATTAGTTATTATTTTATAAATATCATTAGTTAATAAATAATAATAAAAGTAATCTAAATATTATTATTATATATAATTAGTTATTATTTTAATTTTTTGATTATTAGTTTTAGTTATTTTTAGATATTATTATTAGTTATTATTATTATTATTATCATTAGCTTTGTTATTATTAGCTTTATTAGCATTTACTTATTATTAAAATTATTAGTTTTATTATTATTATTATTATTATTATTATTATTATTATTATTATTATTGAAAAAACTTGTATGCTATGTCTTGGCTATTTTGTTTAAGAAAAAATTATAACTATAATAATATTGAACTTTGCAGAAGTGAGAGAGAGAGAGAGAGAGAGAGAGAGAGAATAAAACCGAGAAGTTGAATTACTTAAATCTAATAAATAAATAACTAATAGAAATAATAATGAATAAATAAAACTAAAACTATTAATAAATAATAAACTTTTAAAAACAATAAATAATTAACTAATAATAATAATAATAAATAAATAAGCTAAAACTAATATAAAAATAATAATAATAATTAATAATTAAAATAATTATAATAATTAACTAAATGATAATAAAACTAATAAAAATTAAAAATAAATTATAATAACTAAACTTATAATAATAAACTAATAAAACTTAACTAATAATAATAATTATTAATAATTAAATAAAACTAAAACTAAAACTTAAAAATAATAATAAAAGTAATCTAATTATTATTATTATATATAATTAGTTATTATTTTAATTTTTTAATTATTAGTTTTAGTTATTATTAGATATTATTATTAGTTATTATTATTATTATTATTATTATCATTAGCTTTGTTATTATTAGCTTTATTAGCATTTACTTATTATTAAAATTATTAGTTTTATTATTATTATTATTATTAAGTTTATTAGTTCTTTATTTTATTATTATTATTATTACTAGTTTTATTTTATTTATTTATTTATAACTTATTATTAATAATAGGTTTATTAGTAATATTAGTTTTTTAGTTATTATTATTTAGTTTAATTATCACTTTATTTATTATGATTTCTTTTTTTTAGTTTATTATATTATTATTAGTTGAAAAAACTTGTATGCTATGTCTTAGCTATTTTGTTTAAGAAAAATTATAACTATAATAATATTGAACTTTGCAGAAGATGAGAGAGAGAGAGAGAGAGAGAGAGAGAGAGAGAGAGAGAGAGAGAGAGAGAATAAAAACGAGAAGTTGAATTAGTTAAAATCTAATAAATAAATAACTAATAGAAAATAATAATGAATAAATAAAACTAAAAAACTATTAATAAATAATAAACTTTTAAGAACAATAAATAATTAACTAATAATAATAATAATAATTAAATAAGCTAAAACTAATAATTAAAAAATAATACTAAATAATAATTAAAATAATAATAATAATAATTAACTAAATGATAATAAAACTAATAACAATTAATAATAAATTATAATAGCTAAACTTATAATAACTTAACTAATAATAATAATTATTAATAATTAAATAAAACTAAAACTAAAACTTCAAAATAATAATAAAAGTAATCTAAATATTATTATTATGTATAATTAGTTATTATTTTATTTTTTTAATTATTAGTTTTAGTTATTATTAGATATTATTATTATTAGTTATTATTATTATTATTATTAGGTATATTATCATTATAAGTTTTTTAGTTATTATTAATTACTTTAATTATCACCTTAATTTGTGTTAATATTTTTTCCAAGTTGCATATTTATATAAATAGGGTGTTGTAGCAGTGAAAATTGTTGCCCCGGAGAAATAAAAATTTGAGTAAAAAATTCATTGCGAAAAGGGCATTTCGTAGGCATAACAGAGAGGATGATAATTTTTTTTTGTTGCATAATAGGATAGTTTTTATAATTAACCTAATTAAAAAA
This sequence comes from Dendrobium officinale, assembly GCA_019514585.1. Lineage (NCBI taxonomy): Eukaryota > Viridiplantae > Streptophyta > Magnoliopsida > Asparagales > Orchidaceae > Dendrobium > Dendrobium officinale. Next base: position 63,439,274 of record CM033682.1, read on the forward strand.
TATTTAAATTAAAATAAATTTAATTTATGTAGGAATAATGGTGAAATTTTAAATTATGAATTTAAAATTATACGAGAGTTTTTGTAATTAAAATATTTATAAATGATGAATTTTTATTATTACAAAAAATTAAATTAGTTTAATTGTTTATTTTGTAAAGAAAAATTTATGTAATTAAATAATATTAAATATTAAAGATATATATTAAACTTAAACGTTTAATTAATAAAAAAAAATATGAGGCTCATCACTGCAATGTTAGGGATCTAGCGCCATGGTGCTTAACCAAATTAGTTATTTTTATATAATTAAATATCTAATTTCATTTGTGCAAACCCTCGCCTAGCAACCTTACCGGAGAAGAGAAGAGGAGAAAGGAAGAAAAAGAGAGGAGAGAGAGAAGAGGAAAGACATTTTGATGGCCAATTTTTGAGTTTTTTATTTCATGCCAGTTAGAGGTTTTTTAGAGCACGAGTTAGACTTCTGAACCCTCTCTCTGATTTCAATTCAAGTCAATTTATTAGAAACTATGAATGAAAATGTATTTTTCCCATGCTTGATGAGTTTTCATCGTGTAATTTTTTATATTCTATTTTATTCTCTACTATGAGTATTTTGGCTATATGAAATAAAAGTTTAATCAATTAAATTTTTATTTGACTGTTAAAGTATAATATTAACTTTAGGTTTTTTTGACAAATACAATAGTTATATAAAATATTTTAATCATACACTTATTATATCGTGTGCTCAATATCAATAATTAATACAGTGAATTAATAATAATAACAACAACAGTAATTCAGTTGTAGTATCAATAATAGTATCAATGTTCGTATCGACATCAATAAAATTAATGGCAGTGGAAGTAAAATATTGCATTAAAAATAAATTAGTATAATATTAATAAATCTATACAATGATAACAATAATGTCTCAAAAATATATATTTCAATAGTCACACAAAATAAGTACTGGTTTAGGCGGTATTTCTTTAATAGTAAGTTGTTAGTAACCACTAACTCAGTAAATAGAGTGTATACGTGGCATAGTAATCATATATTTATAACTTTTAATTAGTTTCATATAAATTATCAGAGCGTAATACCAAATTACAATATTTAAAGGAAAAATTGTACAGACAAAAAAATGGATCTTTCGCACCACCAATATAAAACATCCAAGCTTACAAGTATGTGTATTTCTTTTTTTCGGTTGAGAGAGAGTTAAATAAGATGTCATACAGATGCATTATATTGGTGGAAGAAATAGACCTCTGCAGATTAACGATATTATTACCCTAGAAGACTTTTAGGATCCTTAAGCATCATCGCCACCACGCACACGTGAATCATCGCATCTAGGTAAAAGTCAATGTTAATACTTTAATGCTAACCATTCACATACTTACAATCTACTTATAAATCTATGGTCCAAATTTTGTTGTAGGCGAACTCCCATAGATACCGAGCCTTCATCTTCACGTAGGATGAGTACGAACTCACGTCCGACATTCGACCTCAACATACCAACATCTATATTAGGCTCACCTTCTATGGGTCATAATATAGGGGAGTGTAGTGCACGAGCTGAAGGTCTTTCAACTCATCCTAACAGCGAAGCAGTACTACCCGATTATGAGACGATGTATAGCGGTTCTAGCGAGAACACGAGCGGGGAGCCAGAAGCGCCGCCTATAGAGGATGTGGAGGTAACAATGCGTGCAGATCAAATTATTCAGCAACATACGGTACAAAATGTACAAAATCTAGATGATATGATGGTAAGTAATGAGTTCCAAGCAAAGTTATGCACTGCACAAGAGTGGGACGCGAGTGATGATATTGATGTTCCTGTTAATAATCATCAAGAAAATTTTGATGCCGACATTCCAGATCATCTGTATGAGGGTATGACATTTGGAAGCAAGGAAACACTTCAATGTGCTTTAGCTGGGTGGTCCATAATAAAAAATGTAGAATACAAGAAATCAACCTCAAATAAGGCACGTCTAACAGTAGAATGTGTCCAACACGATAACCGAACTCGTCCTTGTCCTTGGCGTCTGCATGCAGCAAAGAGTAAACGCCTCGGAGGGGTATGGAAGATTTCAACCTTAACCGGGCGACATACTTGCACCAACCCGATATTGTCTGCAAGTCACCGGAATTGTACTTCGAAGTTCATCTGCCAATTTATAACAGGAACCTTAAGGCAACAACTAGATCTAAAACCAAAAGAAATCATTACCCGAATCAGCTCAAAATTTGATGTTCAAGTATCGTATATGAAAGCTTGGGATGCACGAAGAAAAGCAATAAGAACAGTATTTGGTAGTTACGAAGAATCATACAGTTCATTATACCGGATGATGGAAGCAATACGTTTAGCAGTGCCTGGATCTGTTTATAATATTCAAGTCACACAAGGTATGCGATTCAAGAGCATTTTCTGGTCCTTTGGGCCAAGCATTTTGGGATGGCAACATTGTCGTCCAATTTCTTTGTCTAGATGGTACTTTCTTATTAGGAAAATATCGAGGAACATTGCTTGCTGCTGTTGGTATCGATGCAAATGGTGGTTTATACCCTCTTGCATTTGCAGTGGTTGAATCCGAATCCATAGAATCATGGATATGGTTCTTGCAGATGCTGCATGATCTGATTCTGAGTACGTATTCCCGGCCTGATTTATGTATTATATCCAAAAAACATGCCGGCTTGATACGCGGTTGTTCTGAGGTTTTCCCATGGGCTGCACATCGACACTGTCTGCGTCACCTGCGAGAAAATTTTAAGAAAGTTTTGCGACGTCTAGCCATCGCTGATTGTGATGCTGTTTGTGATAAAATGTATTGGGCAGGAAATACAGATGATATTAAAATCCACGAAAGACACATGAAAGACATACAAAACATAAAGAAAGAGGCTTACGATTGGTTGATGGAAAGGGATCGCACGAAGTGGGCCCTAACTTACGATGGTGGATTTCGGTATGGAGTAATGACAACAAATGCCTCTGAATGCTTTAATGGCATCCTACGAAGAGTCCGCGGATTACCTATACAAGGCCTAATCATGAGTATATATTACAATCTTGTCTCATTATTCATAAAGCGAGCAGCCAAGGTTGAACAATGGATTGCTTCTGATAGCTCAGCATTTGCACCACGCACAAAGGCAGTTCTAGAATTGGCTGAACGACAGGCACGTAGAAGTCCACAACCAACCCAAATTAATAACCATGAGTTCGAGGTGTTTGACATGTCATGTAGGTCATTTCGCTTTATTATTACATCTCCACAAACATGCACTTGTTCGTGTGGTCACCCACAAATTTATCACATGCCATGCAAACATGCAGTAATTGCTTTGAGTTCACGACGTTGGGATCACAATGCTTTTGTATCGACCTACTATAGCTTAGTGTGTTACAAAGAAAGTTATTCAGGAATTTTTCATGTAATCCCGGAGAGGACACTATGGCCACCATATAATGAAGATCTTGGCATTATACCATTATTAGCTCCTACAATTCGGCGTCGTTCAGGGAGACCTAGAACTAACCGTTATCGTAACAGTATGGATGAAACCCGTGCATCCTCAAGTAGAACATGCTCCTTCTGTCATAACAAGGGTCACAACATTGCTACCTGCCCTACTAATCCAAGGACAACAACGAGGAGAGATTAAGGTTATTGAGAAATTGTAATGGATTTGTTATTTCAAATGTCATTTTGCTTGTACTTGAATATTTAATTAATGTAATGTTGTTAAATGGGCTTCACAATTTTTTTTTTTTTGCATATTAGTACATACTGTAAAGACTTTAATCTTGCTTCTACTCGTCTCAATAAGATTCTTTATAGGAGAAATTTTAAAAAAGATCATTATTAATGATTATTTTAATAGAAGAAGCATAATTAAAAAAAAATTTAAAGAGAAAGAGAGACTGACAGAAACGAATAGAAAGAGAGAGGGAGAAATCAATTAGAATTTAAAAAAATTTATTTTATATTTATAATATTTAATTAAATTTTTAATTAACTTTAGAATTTTTAGTAACACTTTAAATAATATTTTAAATTTGAAAACTTATTTTACACCATATAATTTTTTATTAACTTAAATAAAAATATAATTTAAAATTAATTTTTAATATTATGTATCATTAATCAATAAATTTTGAATTATATATATATATATATATATATATATATATATATATATATATATATATATATATATATATATATATATATAATATTATTAAATGTATCAATTGTTAAATTAAAAAATTTTATTAGTTTTAATTGTTAAATTTTTTAAGATTAATAAGCTAAAATTTATAAGTTCAATACTTAAAGGTAGTAATTAAATTTTTTTTAATAAGTTAATTAAAATAATTTATTAGATAATAAAAAATTTGTTATAATAATAAACAATTAAAAAGTATTTAAATAATATTTGAATAAATAATTAAAAAGTAAAATTATTTTTATTATATTTAAATAAAATCATTTAATATTTAGAAAAAATTATTATTTCAAAATAAGTTAAAAATATGAAAATTTGTTAAAACAAGTTAAAAACAATTATATTTAAATTTGAAAACTAATAAACTCTTTATTATATCCCAATCCATTTTTCTCCCTCTCTCTGCATTCAAGGCTCACCCTCCACGCCTCTTTATCTGAGAAAAAAAAAATCTTTTTAAGAGGAAAACGTGAACATCCATCAAGTTTTTTGAAGAAAATGCAAAGGTTCTTTGCGTTTTTTGCCAAAATGCTGCCTTACTTCACGTTTTATGCAAAAACGTCCCCCCATTTTGCGTTTTTGATCCGTCTTAAATTTAATTTATACAATGATCATTATCCTAAATCTAACATTAAATGTGTTCCTTCTAAAAATTTGCCCTTCTTTATATTTCCAATCAGACGATATGGAAGGTAGAGGAGAAAGAGGCCGGGCACGACGATCTAGACGAGGTAGTCGTGCACAAGTAGATGTGCAAGAGGTAGAAGAGCTTCCTAGCATAAGATTATTGGGGGATGCGCATAGAGCTTCACGCATTAATGAGGTAATTGTTCTCTCAATATATCAATTATAATGCAAATTTTTCATCAACTCATAATTTATTATTCCACAGGCTGTGCATCTTGTGGGTTCAACCCACCTACATATGGCACGTGAGTGGCCAATTCGTTGCAGACGAATGCTTCATGCACTTCAAATCACAGGCTTGGACTCAATTCGGCACCAACAGTTCATACAATTGGACCACGCTTTAATAGGTGCATTGGTTGAAAGGTGGTGTCCACTAACAAACACCTTTCACTTACCGGTGGGGGAGATGACGATAACATTACAGGATGTTCAGTTGATCTTGGGCATCAGGATAGATGGTGCGCCAATTATTGGTAGTTCAGTAGTCGGAGACGGGTTACGTTGGGATACATGGATAGAGTGCTGTAATGAGCTATTGGGGTCCCACGCAGACCCAAATGTTACGTACCATGATCCTGACGATAACGATGTAGAGGTTATCTTCAGAATGGGGCATTCACAAGCGTACTCAATTATACCGCTTCGATGGTTACGATGGACCTTTTACCGGGAGTCATATGAAGATTTACCCCGACATGTGTTCCTTCAACATGTTAGGGCATACATTATGTATATGCTTGGTTGCTATTTATTGCCTGATACATCCGGATCCCACGTGCATATGCAATATCTCCCATTACTTGAGCACATAGAGAATTTTGCCCATTACTCTCTAGGTTCGGCGGTATTGGCACATCTGTATAAAGAGTTGAATCTAGCGACACGACCTTCGAGAATGTACATAGCTGGATGCCTACCTCTGTTGCAGGTATGGGCTTGGGAGAGGATACATGTTGGCAGGCCAACACTTCGAGTTCCATACCCACGGGATATCATTGGAAAGCCCCTAGCTTTGAGGTAATTTGGCATTCACTAAAACTCTTATGATGTATTTTTGTTAAAATGATTAATTTGACAAACATAAAATTATTATAGGTGGGCTGAAGGAAGAGTGCGAGAAGTTCCACTTGGGAACATGATGACATACAGAGATGAGCTGGATGGACTTCAACTTAGCCAGGTAGCTCTAATTTAAATCTACCATATCATCCTAGTAAATATTAATTTGTAATTTTATCTCTCAACGCAGGCAATATTTATGCCTTACTCGGATGCTATAATGGGCATGATGCCTGCAATATGCCATGAAGCGAACAACCTATGGATGGCTCGTGTCCCATTGATTAGCTGGAAACGGGTAGAGTGGCATTTGCCTGACAGGGTGATGCGACAATTTGGAGGCATTCAACCTCGAACGATTGAGCCCATGGAGCGTGAATTTCGACGGGTTGATGGGAGAGGCCGAGCTGAGGTAGATTGGCTTCATTATCATAGAGGATATATTGAGTTATGGAATAACAGATTAGCACTAATTACAACCATCACGCATCTATTGGGAGATGGTTAGAAGGAGTTATCAGATTATTTACAATAGTACAAATCTTAGGCGTCCATCTACCTACTTAAAGCGGCGACAAATCCACCAGAAACAATTTATCCTAGGTCACTGGGGGAGAGGATAGTGGTAAGTGATTTTGTACATATTTAAATCTTCCGTCATATACAAGTTGATTATATTATAATTATTAATAAATTTGCATTTATAGGTTGATTACTTCTTGCGGAGCAAAAAAATTGCTGAATCATATGCTACGGGTCAGATGGAGAGTGGGGGGTCTATAAATCAAGGATATGCTGATATTGTAGAACTTGCAAGACAAGTGGAGCAATCTGTATATATTGATACTACTAGCCGGAAACCTCGACGAGAGGAGGACGAACTTCAGTAATGGAGCAGCCAGCAAGGAGATCTACATCTCATAGGTCAGGATTACGTTCAAATCCTATAGATCCTCCAAGACACTCTATGTATGTAGGATCAGCTGATTCTGGCCGACCTTTAGAGATGACGGGAGCAGGGCCTTCTATATAATACGTGGTGAAGGGAGTTCATCTCAGGGCGGAAGAGGAAGCCATTGGACAATTCCAGAATCACAATGGCCTGGTACAGCATCTTCGTATGGGCGAGATGCTCCATATGACTTGAACAATCCCATGTGGACGACACTATTTGGTTGGACAGGAACTCCATCACAGCATGGCATAGTTGCTGAAGACGTCCAACCTGACATGAACACTGCAGAAGAGGAGGTGCATCATGAAGAAGAAGAAGAACCACAATTCCAGAGGAGGAGTAGGAGGGAACCATTAAGATACACCCCAGGCACAGATGCTCTTAGGCACAGGAAGAAGAGATAGTTGAAATTCAAGAGTATTTATTGATGTACTATGTCTGGACTTTATTATGTTCATTTTTCATAATATGTACTCTCATCTTTATATTGAAATCAGTCTTTATATTAAATGTGTGTACTTTAATTTCGCAAAATTTTTAACTCATCTACTTTTATCAACTTAGCTTGTGTTATCAATTCAGAATGCGTTGTCAATAAATATAAAATAAATTAAGCAATCTCCATTACTGATCCTTCTATTTTAGTACGGGATAACCACATAAACAGGATAACATAACATATTAAAATAAAAGACACTCTTGCTGCTAAATAAAAAGGACGACGGGCATGAAAATATAAAAGATGGCCTCGAATAAGCGATGCTACAGGTGTACTAATTCCTAAGCAGCATATGCATACGTGATTGGAGCTGTGACTGTGTTGGACAACACTTCATCTTGCACTCAAACTCATACTGTAGGTCCTGCCAATCCTCAAGTTTGAAGAACTCTCTCAGCTGACCATCAAGTGTTACCTCCTTCATCCGATCTTTATAAAATTTTTTAATAAATTTGTCATAGCTCGAACACCAACTACGATAAAAAATGACATGCTCATGATCAAGGTGACTACAGTCGAGATCTGGTGGTGAATAACCCTCGTCTCGATGGCGTTTCAGCTCGTGGTATCGCATCTGTAAGAAGTGAGGGCTAACAAAATGACTGTTTAACCTCTCTGAACCTAATTTCAAGTGATTTCCAACCTGCAGCATTTAAAAAATTTTGTGTCCTGAAAAGTTTTACCACGATCAACTCAGCATGTATAGCCCAGAGCCTATCATCCTCTTTTTCTGACCATTTGTGGAGACAACACCGAAAAATCTCATTTGCATTCGCCTTTCGCTCTAATGGAGTATCACCGGCTCGTGCTATAGAAGCATGAATCCTACGACTTTCTTCATCAAATCTTTCTTTGTTGGGGACTCCTTTTATCATCTCCATATATGTCCAACTCATTTTGAGTGACTTAACAAAAATGCTTCATATGCTATGTATGTACTCTTTAAATAGGAGAGTGTAAACATGTGCAGCCAAAATATACATTAACATATTAATGAACCTTTCAACTTTATAGTCTATCTGATGGGACTAGATATAGCCAGCTATATGATATGTCCCAATCACGTACAACTAGATATAGCCAGCTATAAGAATCCAATGCTTTCAATGACATCTCATAACAAAGGAATCCAATGCTTTCAATGACATCTCATAACAGAGGAATCCAATGTTCTCATTATGATAAATAGACTTTTAAGAGAATTAATGGAAAAATATTTCAAGCTGAGGAATAGAGTTTTTTTAATAATATTTTTTTATGCTCTTAAACTATGTGTTCTCTTACTATAGAACATCATATAATTTTATCATAACAAAAGTGAAAAAATTTATTAAAAAAAAAAACAGAATTAATGAAAAAATTTATTATAACTAAAAGTTAATAGCTAATAGTTATAAATTATTTAAATTCAGTTTTTATCTCCAACAAATTTTTAATATTTATTTTAGTTAAATAAATAAATTTTTTCAATAATATATGAATAAACAATTAAAAAATAAAATTTATTTTTTTTATTATCGGCCTCATTACTTCACTTAAATTTATTTTTTAATTGAATTTTAATTTTTTAAATAATTAATTAATTTTTATTAAGTTAAATTTATATAAATATAATATTTATTAATATAGTTATATTATTTAAAATTAATATACTTATGTAATTTATATATACTTTATATTTTATCAAATTTAAATTTTTAAATAATAATAAAAAATACTTTAGATTTGATTTGGATTAAGTTCAAATAATGTTAAAATGCGCCTAGATTTTCAAAGAAAAACGCCAAAGTAGCTATGCATTTTCAAAGAAAAATGCAAAGTAGCTTTGCGTTTTCTTCAGAAAACGCAGTTCTGCTTTGCGTTTTCTTCAGAAAACGCAAAACGCAAAGGATGAGTGCGTTTCTGCTCCTTTTCAAATTAACTTAATATCATGCTCCTATTCCTAATTATATCATCATTATTATATTAATTCAAAATAATAGAACTGAGCTAATAAGTCAAAAATAGTCTTGACTGACATTTCCTTTAATTGCATGCCGATCGACCCATTTTGCGTGTCAACTACATCATTTTGCTCACTGATTTTGACAATAATCATAATTGGACAAATTGATAGTGTATTTAGGTATTATCGATGCCCCGGTCGCAACAGCGCAATCCATTTCAAGATCGGACGTTGTTTGAGTGACGCCAAAGCCAATTTTCATCGAAATACATGCATTCACATCATATTCAAATCACCTCGAGATTCACACTATCACCTCAGATGATCCAAATTGATTAAATAAAATATATATTCTTAATGTTAGCGATGTTCTGAATGCAATGACAAAGTTCGTTCGTCAATCAAACATTATTTGGATAATGCCAAGCAACATTTTCCTTTAAATTTGTGTTCTTTCCTTGAGATCCGTGTCACCAATTCGGGTGCTTCAAATTGAGTAAACAAAGTACAGTTTTTAAAGGTTGGCAACATTTCAAATGCAACAACGAAGTCTGTTCATTGATCCGATGTCGTTTGGTCAGCCTCACACTTTAATTTCGGGTGTCAATCATCCCTTTTGATCGATCTCATCCGGTTCGATTGCGAGGGGCCCTGACCTAGCAGAATTTGACATCCGGATCACAATGATGTCGTCCATTTGGCAATTAGAGGTCATTTGACCCTTTAAGTGACATGCGTCGCTGAGGTGCTTATCACTTTATTTACCAGTTTGGGTCCTTTCTTACGTAGTTTGAGATATAGGGGTCAACATCACTATCTCAATATGGACACTTAAATTATATTATCCTTATAATTATAATTAGTCAATTGTTCTTAACATAATCTATTCTTCTTCAATTGGGAGAAAGGAAGGATTTTTTTATATTCTATTCATAGTGAATTATTACAACTAGGCCAAGCTCTATGGCTCTTCCCCATTTTAGGGTTTTCACATAAAAGGCTTGTTTCTTATATGCTAGCATAGAGAGTCATAAGAGTTTTAATTTGAAAGTTCTTGGAGGTTGTTAGACCTCAATGAACTAGCCCTTAGGCATAGTAATACATAAATAATATTATCACTTGATTTGTAAGCTTGTACACTTATAAAAAATTGCAAAGATGATGATGATAATCTAATAAATACAACATAATATCAATTACAGATTTTCAACCAAATAGTTATAATAAAAAAGAAAATTTAGAAAATTAAACTATATAAAATAAAAGCAAAATGAACACACCAAAATTTATAGTGGTTCAATTAAACTTTGACCTATATCCACTCCACAGAGTCACCCTCTGATTATTGCACTAAATATTTAGTGACTCTCCTTTAACACCCATAGCTAGGTGGAGAAGCCCTTATAAAATCACTTCTACCTTTTTCGGTGCGGCGAAGTAGTCGAGTCCTTTGACACTAAAGAGATCTTCTTCTTCCCAAAACTTTTCTCAAGACTAACCTTGAATCCGATGGTACTAAGGTGCAAGCTTGCAGGAGCAACCATGTAAAACCTCCTTCACACTCCTATGAAACCCCTTCTAAGGATCTTCTCCATCTCAAACTCCACCCTTTCATCTCTCCATTTCAAGTTATCTCTTCAAGTTTTCTCCAAAAGAATAAAGACATAATAATTGCCAAATAATTTTATAAAGTCGTATGAGAAAGCTTAAATACAGGGCTTTAAAAAATTCTAAAAAATCAATTCATCCATTAATGATCATATAGTAAGATCTCAGGATCATCTAGTATGATGTACAGAATTTGATCTGTTAGTACTGTACGATAAGTAGTTAATACTTTACAAACAGTTCAATTTACCTGTTAGTACTGAACGAATATTAGTACAAATATTTCATTTTGCCTATTACTGCAATACGGTCATCATTACGAATGACCAATCATACGGTATGATTAATTCAATCAAAATTTAGTTCATCTAGGATGAATCATGGGATGACCAAAATCATCTTTGTTGATCATACAATATGATCAAGTTCATATAGTACGATCAAAATATCAAAATTAAATAGATTCGATTGACTAATCATAGGATTAAATTAAGTAAAGTTTTAAATATCATACAATACAGTTATATTCTTACAGTACGATTAGAATAATTTTTTAAATTCAATTTTTTGTCCAATTTAATGGATGGTTGGCTTTCTAATTATAATTATTTGTCTAATATGATGTGTTGTTCTTACTATATAATTAGTTATATTTCAAAAATTATTTTTTTTTTAAAATAAAATATTTTAATTAATTTATGTAACACTGAATTGTACAGTACAATCCAAATCATACAGTACGATGTATAAAAAATTAAAATATTTAAAATTATTTTTACTCCTTAATATGTGCATATACGATTACCAAGCTAATATACATCATTATAGAACTTGATTCAAGAAATTAAAAAAAATAAATAAAAATTACATATTAATTTAACATAACATATTCTACCCAATCTTGAGTCATGAATCTTCAAAGAATGGTATATGGTGTACCTAAAATATTAGTCAACACATAAATAAATATGTATTACAAATACTATGTGAAATAAAAAGGTAATCAATATTATTTATTATAATTAAAATTATAAACTCGGAAGCCTGAGTTGTAACAAAATTCTAATATTTATTTTCTGATTAGAGGCAAAAGGTCCTGTAAGAAATCTATTATTATTTTTATCTAGTTTGTCATTATTTTTTTGTTGCCTGCAAGTATTATTCTATTCAATACAAGGAATTAGTATTAATTACTTTTAAAACTCAATTAAAAGCATAATAAATAAAATATTTCAAAATTTAGATCAGTGGGTATACTGTTGAGTTAAGTTCACTCACATATATTCTATACTCTATTTCAGGCCAGTGAAAATGAATTGGTTGATTAGTTATAATCATTGAATTTGTTTTGCCTAAGTCTTTATGATCATTATTTTTATTTATTTTTATAATATTGGCTATTTATTTGTTTGTTTTTTCTATTCTTATTTATAGCATTACACTGTAATGTATAGTTGTTGTATATATATTTTGAAGATGAATGATAATAATAAAAATATTGGATGAGTTTATTCTTCTTCTTGTTAGAAGATGCTAGAAGTTCTATGGTCTATTTAAATTTAAAGAAATATGAAAAGTCCCCAAAACTTTTATTATGGGCGTGATTTATCACCATTCAACTTAATATGACATGTTCTATTTGTTGATCAAATTGAATTAGGTTATGACATCATTAGTCACCCTCCATTTTCTATATATCGTGATGAGTGGTGTATTCCACATCATCCTTGTTTATTAATGACTCATGCTGAGGTTGCTCATTAAGCAAAGTCTTTTTTGTAGTCCTTGTTTGGCCTCATGTTATTCTCACTGCACCTAAAAGGATGTTTAATCCAAAATTATCTAGTGAATGACGCTGGACTTTACTAGAAGATTTTCCTAGTGAGCTTGAGGACCTATTAATGAGAATGAAGAGTAGAGAATATAGAATAAAGATGAATAGGCTAGCAAAAAATTCATTATCTTAATCAAGAATGCATGAATAGGATCTTAAAATTCTTATTGTAAAGTCCTTTATAAGTCTCCTTAAAGTGTATTATTTCCAAATGAATTCCCCAAATTGTTCCTCATCACCACTTACTTATAGTGTTATTAGGGTTATAGGGAAGGTTACAAAGAGAAGAACTAAAATAAGACTACATAGCATTTACAATAATAATGTTACATCCTAGTCTAAGACACGTTCCACATCTTGATTGATGATTAAAGGAAGGAGTCTACAATAAGGTGAGCTAATTATTGTCAGGCGAGCTTAAGAGGTGTAGTGAGTAGGAAAAGGGAAAACTCCGGCTGACTGGGTAACTGGGAGATTTAATTTCACAGAAAAATTAAGGGATCTTTAAAAATTGATATCTCCCTGCTCACTTGACCAAATTAGGTGTTCTTAGACCCATTGGAAAGGTCTCAGAGAGACCTACAGAAGCCTTATGGTTTCAGGTCCTGATTGCATCTATATTAAATTTAATTTCAATAATAGTATTTTTTCAATTATTGCATTTATTATTTAAAATAAATTCCCTAAGGCCTAGAATTTTGGGAGAATGGATTTGGGCATGTCCCTAATATGCCCAAATTTTATCTCCCCTATTTGAAGTGTTTAAGGGCATTAGTATTCCAGTTTTGATTCAAGGGTCATGGGCTGACTCTCAAATCCAAATTAGAATTATGACCTATCCAATGAGGTTTAGGATCTGATTTTGAGTGTGCTGATGATGTGTAGCATATGGAGTTTAGGGTCAGTGATTTTACTCAAATCCAGCCTTAGGATAGCTCCGTAGAATTTTCATAAGGTGACGTAGTGATCACCTTAAGTGGCTTGGTTAGCCACCTTAGGGAACTCCATTTAGGCTCAAATTTGGTGTGTTTAGGACTTGGGATCAGATGGTCCTATGGTCCAAATTTCATTAGATTTGGTGCCCATTTGGTTTACCAATTAGGAGCCACAACATTCCATCCCTAGAATTACCCTAAAGCCTAATTAATTCACTAAAAATTCTTATTAATCCCTAAAAATTTCATAAAAAAACCTATAAGTGACCCTAAGTATTCCGTTAATTTGTAGAAATTTAAATCCATTTAATTTGATATAAAAATCCACTTTAATTCCATTTTAATCAAAATTAATGTTTAATCAATTTTAATTAATTAAAAATCATTAAAAATCCCAAAAAAAAATATTTAAACAATTGTTGATCTCCCCTTAGATCATTTTTTATCTTTGGGGTTAATTTCAAGAAGTTTTAGATTCATTTGGGTTCAAACCACTAAAAAAGTTTTCTTAATTAAGGTAATTAATAATTTCAATAAAATACCCAAACTTCTAAATTTTATTATTAATTGTAGAAAATTCCAAATCAATCAAACTTAGTGGCTAATGACTCTAATTTAGATATAGTATTTTCTAAAAATGTTAAACCCCCAAAATCTGGTCAAAGTCTAAAAGTCAACATTTTGGTCAACCTTAGGTCAAAATGGGTCAAAACATCTAAAAATCACAACTTTTGATAGAAAACTCCAAATTGAGTGTGCCACCTGCCTAACAACTCATAATTAGACCTAGTATTTATTAAAAATCCGAGAACTCTTAAATTCCCTCTAATTTAAAAATTCAACTTTTGACCCCTTAATTAACATATCTAGATAATTTCCCAAAACCCGTTAATTCTCTCAAATTCCAGAATTTTATAACTTGATTAATAAAATTATCAACCAATCTTCTAAAATTAGTAACAAACTCCTTTTTATATTAATCCACTCCTCTTAATTTTAACTAACTTAAATTAACTTAATCAACCCCAATTACTACTAGGTAACCCAAGCCTACGAGGCTATTAGTTTAGTCCCAATGAAGGTGAAATAAACTTCATGGCCTCGGTGAAATAAAGGTAGTAATCAATTAACCTCTAAAATATATTTAATTAAAATTATTAATATATTAATATTTAAACTCTAACATAAATTTCCCCTATGCCTCAAGAAACTCAAATTTTTAGATAATTCTAATTAATCACCCAACCTAGGATCTACCCCAGCCACACGACCTTTTACACACACTTTAAATGGTTTGTTAGGACAACAAACTCTAGATTTAGGTTAGACCGGTGTTTACTTTTCTGCTGTGTGCAGGATTTTTCGTGATTTTACTGCATGTTGTGGATGAAATTACCTTGCTGTGTTTGCTTACTTTTTACTGCACTCTATGGATGAATTATGTGTTTGGCGACTAGATTACCCTTAGGATATGAGCGATCTAGATGTTCACATAATTTTCTACAGGTGGCCATGCTCATGCAGTGCAATAAAAAAGGGGCTAAATAAAAAAATATTTTAATTATAATAATGCTTGCATATGTGCTTCAGTTGCTAAGGCCCCCAAATAATAAATAGAGCATGGCTAGTGTGTTTATTTACTTTTATGCACATATATAAATGCTTTAGAATATTTTGATTAATTAAATGCTTAGGATAACCCTGCAAAAGAGTCTAGAATTTTATTTCATATTAAATATAATTTATGCAAATATAAAGTGTTGTGAAAGTAGAGTTTTGAATTAGGATACATCTATCAAAAGCTTGGACTCCAAAGAGAAAAGGACACCCCTCAGGGGAGTAGCCCTTTTCTATTTGGAGATCCAAATTTGGATCACTTCCTCCCTACCCAAAGAGGAAACAGTGGCCTTCCTCTCAAAGAAAGTGCCCTCTTATCCATTTGGGTAGCCTACTACGAAGAATCCAAGGAGCCCGAAGGATAACAAGATTAAAGAATTGAAGACAGAAAGTATCCCATTCAAAACCACTTACATCTCTACTAGGTTTAGAATCTGGATTATTGTCAGTGGTGCCCGACCACTTTATTTCTATAAATTCTAGTTTGTAATAAGCAAGGTAACTTTGCCTATGAACATTTATCAATTAATTTATTTATATTTGATGTGTTGAGATGATTGCCTTTAAGATCACCTGCTTTTCTATTTTTTTTTTCGTTTGTGTGCCGCTTTTGTTTTCGCCTGGACTCGTGAGGGTGTGAAAGTTTTATACTCATAATTATAAAGTTTAAAATTTTAGTGAGTCTAAATGACATAAAAAGATAATGAATTTAAAGAATTAGCCGGGGATCAACCCCAGGGTCACATGCATATTTCTGCACTACTTCTCTCCTTGCTTTAGTCCCTTCCCCACCTGCGGGTAGAGTCTGGATAGTCTGACCTATGAGGACGAGGTGTCGGACGTAGAGAAGTCCAGTCTTCTAAAAAATTATTTTCTAAGCCTGCTTTTAACTTTCAAGCATATTCGATTTAAGGTTGTTAACTAGCATGCATTGCATTAGAAATAAATTAAAAGAGTCAAAATTTTAATTGCATTAGTCTTTAGCATTTTGCACCCAACATAAGTCAAAGGAGCCAATCAGAGAAATCTCTAGATGTCGGCCCCAACTCTTCAAAACCTTAAATAAAACAACACTACCACTCTTTCATAAAAGACCAGCCTCATGTATTTTAAATTGATTGGTGGTTAACTAGCTCCCCAATCTAAGCCGGGTTAAGTACAGGTTCTGTATTGCGTTAGTTAGGTTCGGACGACTGTAGTCTAGTGTCCAAAATTAGATTTAGGATCCAGGACAGATCTTTGATTATAAGACCCCAAACTTTGGGAATATAATCCCAAATTTCTAATAAAATATTCAACTATAATTAAATCTTTTTTCAATCCAAAATATAAAGCCCAACACTTAGACTAAGTTGCGTCACTTTTGGATGATTATGAAATCTCAAAGTATCCCATACTCTTCTTCCCTTGATTCTATTAATAACTGCTCAATTTTGATGCATTCCCTTTTGAGTTTCCAAAATTCACCTCTTTTTGATATCACTCCTAGAAAATCCAATTTAATTTTTTTATTATTTTAATCGAGAGTTTTCGTAGGGGACTCTGTTTCCCTACGATGTAATATCTACGAGAGCTTGCACTCGTAGGAGATTTAGAACCACACACTCACCTGATTTTAAAAAATTTATTTTCCAAAATTTATATTGGATTCCTTTGGGAAAGATTAAAAGATGATCGTTATTATCACATTCAAAGAATTATCGTTGAATTGTATTTTCTCCCTTTGGGGAGATATATCTTTCTTTGATAAAGCTTTAGATATAAACTTAACTATCACACTTCTTAATTATTGTAGCTGGATATTTAGTTGAACCTCACCCTGGCCATTCGGAGCCATATGAAGTTATCTTCAGCATCCGGTCACAATACTCAAGATGAGATTCATAATTCTAAATCTGAATCCCATTCTGAAATTCTATTTTCACCTTTCGAAGTGATATACTTTTTATAACGAGATGATTTATTTTTAGAATTAGAATTCAATTTCAATTCCAAAATTCCCAAAGAAAACCAAGCTTTAAAAAACCTGTTTTCAAAATTCCACCAACAAAAAATTGCACGCCCGGTGGGACTAAATCTCTCTCTCCATCTTTAATAGACACAAAATTTTATTTCATCAGTAGTCTTAACTACCCTTTCTTCTGTTTGTCCCTCTACCCATTTCTTTCTTGGGTGAGTGTGGCCAACATTTAAAATAGAATTTATTTTGAAAAGAGAGGTCATGCCTCCAAACTTATTTTTAATTAAGTGTTGATTTCCCGGGCTAACCGGTAGGGCGATAGCGTCAAATCATGTTTTTTAGATCTCCCTTCTAATCCTATGAATTTATATTAATAATACTTAATTCAATACATAAATTCTTAAGATTGAAAGGATGTTTAGAGATCCTAATCTTGCTAAATATATATATATGTTGGCCTTAACCCTTCACCTTCTTTTTAGCCTTTAAAGGTGAAGAGAGTTAGGCTACTCACTCTACTTGAGTTTTCTCACAGTTCCATAAGCCTTCGGGCAAGGGGAAAACTCTGCCCGTTATGTTTTGGAATTTATGAGAAAACCCACCTTAAATTTCATAAAATTAAAATCTTCTTTAAATATTCTCTTTGAATCTCAAGTTATCACATGCCATCCCATGGAATCCTCTTGTGGGCTAACATGTTTTACAAAATTGAATTCTTCTCTGGCACATATCTGATCTCTTTACCCTAATAATATATGTTGAGTGATAATTTCTACTACTCAATATGTATTGCAAGGTTAAGATCCCCTTATGAGCCTTAGTCTTCTAAAATTTTTTCTTTCAATAAAAATCTAATTCCAATCTTCTCTTTAACTTTAAAAAAATTCCAAATGGCTGGCAAATTAATCTTCTCTTTCGACAGAGAGTTGTCCTAAACAGTGAATGACCAAGGAAGCATTATCATTTTTGGGATGGGATTTAATACCCTTGAGTTTTTCATGGACGGACACTAGATAGTTAGCTTGGATCCTAGTAGGGAAGTTCCCCCAGTGGTTGAGTTGATTGTGGGATCTGCACCCACCTTGCCAGTAGTTAGTGATAAGAAGAAACAGTCTGAACCAGTTATTGAGGTGCCCACTGAAGTTAAGTCTGTTTTTGAGGAAGGATCCAATTATGGACTTACCTTTGCCACTAAGAACCAGAGAAAAAACTATCTGAGGAGGCTTAGGAAGAAGATCTCCAAGGCTAAGACAGTTATACCTTCTAAGACTTTAGCCCGAGTAGAGCCTGAGGCTGCTGAGGAGCTTCCTATTCCTGCTTCCTCTCCCCTCCTCAAGGGGAGTCACTTCTACCCTCTTGCTGCTGCTCAGGGGGAGGGGAGGGCATCTAGGATAGCCTGTTCCCCATCATACCCAATTGACTATTCAACCAAGAAGACTCCAAAGGAAAAACACCTCCAGAGAACAAGAACATTAAGAAACATAATTCATACCTGTGGTACATAGCCTTGGCAAACCAAAGAGGAGCATGTAAAACAGTTAAAGGGAGTTATCTCACGTCGCTTTCAGAAGGAGATATTGAAAGAAGAAGTTTTTGAGGCAAAGAATTTGACCCCTCAACCTGTTAGGAGGAACAAGAAGTGTGTCAAACAACCTGTCACCTCAGTACTAGTTAATGGGTATCATTGGGTGCCACACCTTCCATCCTCTAAAATGGAAGATATTGTGTTGACTAGGTCTGAGAGAGGCCACCATTCTGCTGGTAGACCCCCGGTACCCCCTCCTAGACCTATAAAATTGGCCTCAGTGTTTGTCAAGCCAAGGGAGACTGAGATTCGAAGACCTGTAGATGTTAAAGGCAAGAGGCCTAAGTCCCCTGAGAAGAAAGTTATGCCCAAAAGAACTAAGTTGGAGAGTTTACCACCACCTCCTAGAACTTCTAATTTCATTCTTCAACAACAATGAGTTCCAGTCACTCCACCTCTAGTCTCAGTTGATCAAATGGATATTCAAGTCAGTACTCCAGTTATCGCAGTCGATAGTGCTCCCTCCACCACTTTAGTTCAAGATCTAGTCGTCACCCCTACTGCTTCCCCAGTTGATGACCCCCAAGATCTATGTGTCATTCTTAGGCTCCCTAGTTAGGGGTTTAAGGACCTTACCTTGCCAGATGTAGGAGCCATCACCTTACAAGCTCCTGCTTCGCCCCTCGAGGTATATGTCCCTCACCTCGTAGAGGATGCCACTCTTCTGACTACCAGCTCTGGGATAGTCGAAGAGGAGAGAATTGACCAGGATCTAGAGATGGAAGATGAACCAGTTTCAGAGCCTCAACAAGATCCTAATCCAAGACTCACAGAAATCATTTCCAAACTAGACTCTAAAGAACTTTTTGATATGGCTGAATTTAAAGGGTACTTACCCCTCGATCCTGAATCGGTTGAGAGTAGACCAGTCGAGGAGGTAGTACAAGAGATAAGAAATATTCTGTTAAATAAAGAAGGAATGGACTCTTTTGACCCAGATCTCGATGATCTCCTTGGATATAAGGATGATTATATTGGTAACATTTGTATGGTTGAAACCAGGGGGTATAATAAAGAAGCTGAGCCCAGCAAGCGCCGACCTGTTAGAGATGATGATTCACCTGCTGTCGAGTCATATTTAGATGAGTCAGTAAAAGCTAGAGATGAAGAGCATGTAAGAAACTTGGAGACTCAGCAGGCAGGCATGATGTCATAAGTCAGGGAAATGCAGGAACGACTGGATAAATCACAGCAAGAGTCCCTTAAAATCCAACAATCAGTTCGAGAGATCACAGAAAAAGCTAAATGGGCAGAATCTAGTTCCAAATCCCCCGAGTCAGCACCTGTGATCCCTCTTGCCCACCAGAAGTACCTCCGATTCAGCCCACAGTTTCCACTGCCCCTCCAATTCTTCCTCAGAAAGACATTAAACAACTGATTGAGGACCAGGTATGGGAGGCCTTAGCTCTTTCACAAGGGGCCGCGTCTATTTCAAAGGGTAGACCCTACCCCAAGGAATATGACTCAGTTCCTTATCCAAAGGGTTTTGTGCCACCGTCATTTAAAATTTTCACCGGAGTCGAAAACCAGAGGTAGCATCTGGCCCACTTTCGAGCGAGCTATTGCAATGCAGGAGGGTCAGATGCTCTACTTTTTCGCCAGTTTGTAAGTAGTCTGCCCGACATTAATTTTGAGTGGTACGCCGATCTGCCCAAAGGTTCAATGAGAACCTTTAACAATCTAGAAAATCCCTTTTTAAAGAGATTTTCTAGAGCATAGCAGTGCACCATTATGGGCGATCTTGTTGTTGAAAAGCAAAAACCGGGAGAGTCTCTGGTTGAATACATCTTGAGGTGGTGAAACCTCATGATAAATTTTGAACCCCAATTGCAAGAGAAACATACCGTGGAAATTCTTTTAAATAATATTCATGGCCCGATTACTTTTCTCTTGAAGGGTTTCACTATTAAAACTTTTGAAAAACTTTTCAACAATGCTAGTAATTTGCATGAAAAGGCTCCTAAGATGTCATTCTTATGTGAGCACCTTGAAGATAAGAAGGGTCCTAAGTTGGTGAAAACTTTTGAAAAGAAAGCTGTGGTCTCAGTAATTGACAAAGGGAAGAGGCCAATTGTTAGTCAGCCTAGCGCTGCACCTCCACCATAACCACCTCAGAAGCAGCCATTTCAGATAATTCCTCAGCATACTAGAGATCCTGCATTTGTCCCTTTTAGAGAGAGATTGGAAAAACCTTATCCATTTAAAAGGGAGTCGGTGAAAAAGATTTTTAAGAGTTTATTAAAGAAGTCGGATTTCTAGTTACTAGAGGCTAGGTGGCCAGAGGATGAGAGTGAGAAAGAAGATCCTAAATACTGCCTGTACCACCGAATGCTTAGTCACCCACTTGAGGACTATGTTGTGTTCAAAGATTGGCTCGAGAGAAACTACATTCAAGATAACATTATAATTCCTAAATAGTATTTGGTTGATCCAGAAAAGTCCTCAGTCAAAACTATCTCAGGTAATCTTCCTAACTCTTCTCTTTCAGTTGAAGATTGTTGGGACATTGCTCTACCCCAGGCATTTGAAAAGTTGATTAATAAATCTTTTCATCTTTCTTAATAGATGACTATGATAGCCTAGGACCTGGTGTGGGAAGTTGACCTGGACGCTTCGTAGGAGGATGTTGAGCCACTTCCCTCTCCACTAGTCGTAGAAACTACTGTGAAATATATAAAAGAAAAGAGAGATGGTTTTATAGAGAGGAAGTATGTTAATGAGAGATGTATTAAAGTAACGGATGGTGGTGTGAAAAATCTTTCCCCTCTCTTATTATTTGACTTTTATTTTGCCCCATCAAAGGCAAAGGGTCAAAAGATGAATAAAAAATATCATTCTACCTCTGTCTTGATGATTAGCCATAAGTCTGAAATGCAACTTGATGACTCTATTATTTTAAATCAAAATTCTGGTGAAGTAAATCTCAATGCCAAATAAACTTACCTTCCTAAATCGAACACTGAAGGAGATGTCGAATGTAAAACCTTATCAGAAAGTGATTTCCCCCAATTTAATTTTCAGGGAACTCCTATCGAGATAGAGTTTTCAGATTCGGACTCTCTTTCGAGAAATTACGATCCGATGCCTGCGGTGAGTGTAGACACTGTTCTAGTTTGCCTGCCCAAGGATATCGAGCAGGTGCAACTTCGTGGAAGTAAAGTCTTACCCCCTAGGGTTCCTCCACAAAATTAAGGCAAGCAACCCGTCCTCGAAGATTTAAATCTGAATTCCCCTCAATAGTCTGATTTTCCTTTTATCCTCCAAGTTTTGAGTCCGTCATTCCTAAGGTTGATTATAACGTCCTTACCCATCTTAGGAAGTTGCCAGCCAAATTAAGTATTTATGACGCCCTCCTTCTTTCCAAAGAAATGAGGGAGTCTTTAATCAAAGCACTTCTCGACCACAAGATTTGCCTAGCCCAATTGGCTCCAACTTCAAGAGATGAGGCACTTTACTTTAAAGAAGTCCATGGAGTTACTTTTTTGAATGAAGATTTTCTCTTGGGAACTGCCGACCATAACCGTCCCCTTTACATTACCGTAGATGTGAGAAATTTCAAGTTATCAAGAGTCCTCGTTAATCCTGGTGCATCGGTTAATGTAATAAACATAAAAACCCTCGCTTACCTTAGAGTTGATACTAACAAGCTTTCAACTGATAAGTTGGTGCTTCGTGGGTTCAATGAAAAAGACGAAAGAGCTTTAGGTTCAATCACTTTGTTCTTAGAGATAGGAGAATTGAAACTTGAAGCTAAGTTTCATATAATTTATTTGGCAACATCCTTTAACGCTTTTCTAGGTAGACTTTTGATCCATGAATATAGAATGGTTCCATCTACCCTACATAAATGCGTCAAGTACCAACGAGACAGCATTGAACATGTGATTAAGGGTGATATGCAACCATTCTCCATTCAAGAAATTGGGATCTACGAAGATGTTGCATACTTTATACCGAAAGGGTCCTCGTCCCGTTCTAAGTTTGAGATCAAAATTGAGGAGAAATTGGTTGGACAAAAATCCAACCAAGAAAAAGAAAGAGAAAAAGATGAACATAAAATTGCCAATCAAGAGATGATTGAGTCGAGTAGGGAAGACGACTTCGATATTGTTGTCCTTAGGCCTCCAAACAAATTACCTCAAAGAGGTGGGAGGATGGCTCTAAGGGTACGATTTCGAGGCCGTGCCTTATTAGATAGGAGAACAACACATGTATATATTGACCCAGAATCAGATTCTGATGGTGAACCAGAAAATTAAGGTGTTGCACTCTCTCTCGACTACAAGAATATAAATACTCCTCCAAAATTTGATCTCACCTTAAACTAGGACAATGAATCTGAGGTAGATAATTCGAAGGGTAAAAGTGACGAGCCTGAATTAATAATATATAAAAAGCTCAATAGGAGGATTGAGGCCCTTTCCCTGACCCCACTGTCAGCTGGCAGGATTGCAGGGTTAGAGGTTAAATTGGCCCCCAACCTAAACGGTGACGTAAAGAAAGTCCAGAAATTATTTCCTTGCTTCTCCTCCGCAAGGGATGAAGGTGATGTAACCCTTGAGGAGGCAGATTTTAATGAATTAATGAAATTACCTTTCGGCTACTTCCCTGTTTGCGTGAAAAATACTTTCTCCAAAGGTCTTGTGCCGTATCGATGGACTAAGGGTCAAGCCAGATACCATGAAAATATTTGGCAAACTAAGATTAAGAAAAACCCAACGGCTGGTATCGGCTTTGAAACCGTTAGTTCATTTGATGATGATGAATATTGTTTAGTGATAACTTATCATCTTGAATCTCAAAATGTCCCTTCAGATGCCGTCGGTCCCCTCGATAGGCTATGTTTGGAGACTTTAGATGATCCCGATGAACTTCAAGTTCAGGATGCACCCCCTGAATTCAAAGAGAAAATTAAATTGACGGTCGAAAAGTTAAAAGAAATTAACCTGGGAACTGATGATGACCCCCACCCTACTTTCATAAGCACCTTGCTGAGTGAAAGTGAAACTCAGGATTTTATTCAGTTGTTGTCTGAGTTCCAAGATTGCTTTGTCTGGACATTCGATGAATTGCCATGTTTGTCCGTGGTGGGAAAATTTTGTGTCTCACCACCCAGATTTTAATTTCTCCTACTTTGTAATCGAATACTGCATTGAGAATAAAGTACAATCTCGAGAGATTGACACAATATTCTACAATGGATTCAATATCAAAATAGGGTTTTGAAAAGATATATTTCTATGATCAAACATAGTTCAAAGAATAACATATCATCTCGAAAGATGAATATAAAATTCTATAGAATATGTTTAAAAATAGAAATAAAAATTTTTAAAAGTTTATCCATTCTTTTATTTAGATATAACAAGGAGAATATTATATCATCTTGAAAGATGAACATAACATTCTTCAAGATATCCAAAACAAGAATAGATTTTATAAAATTCATCACTTCCAAAATTGAATATAATAACCAGGATATTATATTATCTGAAAAGATAATAATAACATTCTACAAATATATTTAAAATTAGAAATGAAGTCTTAAAGACATCTGCATTACCAAAGATTTTTCCCTTATTTTATATAAATAAAACATTGTTTATTTTAATCTGGGGTTCTCAAATCCCTATAAGGGCAAGCCCGTATAGTTAATTACATCCTAGGAGGGATACTCCTAAGAAAACTCTCGATTAAAGTAGTGATTTCATACCCTTTTGAGTACAAAGTAGAAGACAAGGAAACAAAAGTAGGAATTTTCAAGGAGAAATCTCAATGTTGAACATTTATTAGCGAGTCAAAGGAAGAAAAGTAGGAGATGCCGAATTCTGAGAAGCTCAGATGCGACCTCAGTCTACCCTATGTTGGGCTTTACATTTTAAGAGAGAAATTTTATGTTTAAGTTGACGTTTTATTAAAAATTTGGGATTATATTCCCGGAGGGCGAGGACTTAAGATCTAAAAGAATCTGCCTCAGAACCTAAATCTAATTTGGGTACTATAAAATAGTGACCCGAACCTAACTAATGAAGTGCAAATCTGGACTTATCCCGGCCTGGATTGGGGAGCCAGCTAACCACCTAAGCGCTTTAAAACCATGTATCCAGTCTCTTATGAAAGATGGTAGGGATGTTATTTAAGTTTTAAGGAATTGGGGACCGACATCTAGGACAAATCCTAATTAGCCCTTCAACTTATGTAGGGTGAAAAATGTCTATAAATGCAATTAATATTTTAAACTCTTTTTAATTTGTATCTAATGCAATGCATGCTAATTGACTCGAATGCATAAAATAAATATGAAGCAGTTTTAAAATCAGACTTAGAAAATAGGTTTTTCCCTAGAGATTGCATAACTTCCCCTTGACAGAACTGCACTCTCATAGGTTAAGTGGTCTGCTAGAACCCGCAGGCGGGGAGGTGCCTAACAAGGAAGAGAAAGTATTAATATGCTTATGCTGACTCTCGGCGGTTCCGAGCTTACTTATTAGATCGTTAGAGTTACTATGTGAGCCTCAAAATTTTATTAGAATTTCATGTAAAAGAATTTTGAGCATACCCTTACGAAAAAAAAATCTCTCCGATTCGAATTCAGGCTATAAAAAACACGGCATGCAAGGGCCCTAAAAAAAAGCTACTGCACAAACAATGTAAACAAACAAATTAAATAATCCAAAATTATAATATTTAATATCCAATATCCATATTACACCCAGAATTTGCAGAAAAAGTAAAGTGGTCGGGCACCAATGACAACAAACCCGGATTCTAATCCTAAGAATGACGCAAGTGATTTTTGAACTGGGATATTCTATTCCTTGAATCTTTATTTCTTCGTCTTCTTTCTTCAATCTTCTTGTTCTGTCTTTTCTTCTTATACGAGCTTCTCGGGTCCGCCAGGTTCTGGATATCCAAATGAAAAGAAACTCATCCCTAAGAGGGGTATTTTCTTTTCTATTTGAATATTGAATCATCCTAATTTGGCTTTCCAAATAAAAGAGAATAATTCTATAAGGTATATTCTCCTTTCTTTAGATTCTAAATTGGGTGTGATATCCCACTTTCAAAAATCACTTTCACATTTATTGACTTTTTAAACACATTTACATTACATTGCATTTCACAGAAATAAAAGAAAATTTAGACCACCTGCAGGGTTATCCTAAGCAGTTTATAGTAAAAATCATCCCACGTAGTTATATATATATATATATGCAATTGAATTTAAATTATTAAGTCACACTTGGCCACACTCTTCTTCATTTGGGGGCTAAGCAGCTGAAGCACCTGTAGCATTTATAAAATTTATTATATAATTAGCCCCCTTTATTGCCCTGAACGAGTGTGGCCACCTGCATAAAATTTTGTTAACAACCATATCGCTCCTAACCTATGGGTAATCTAATCTTCAATCAAATCACATCACAGAATGCAGTAAAAATAAGTAAACAAACACACCAACAATTTTACAACCAACATGCAGTGAAAATCGAGAAAAAGCCCGTCATAGTGCAGTAAGGAAATAAACACCTGCCTAACCTAAAGCTAAAGTCGGTTGTCCTAACAAACAATTCTAAATGTGTGCAATAGATTGTGTGGTTTTGATATGTCCTATATAGGTTAATTATTGACTAAAGTTTTCTAATTGATTGAATTTTAATAATAAAAAAATTGTTCACTAATTCTAGGGTGAGATGTCACTAAGTTCTCTATGTTATATGTTTCTATCCTAAAGTGTGCATGCATCCTAAGTCTAAGTTTTCTAAGACTTAGTCCTTAATTTTGTCCTTAAGTGTCACTACTGTTATACAGGATGAAAATATTTGTTATCATTAACCCTTAGGACTTTACGTGCATATAAAAGGGTTTAAGGATCTAAAATAAAATAAAAAGTAATCCTAATTAAATTGAAGTTATTACAGGGACCTAAAGGATAAGGATTCGCACAAACCACATCAAGGGGCCCCTAAAGGTTTTCTAAGTTTAGAATACTCACAATCACCAGGGGCTACGACCCGGTGGTTCTGCCCGTAGTACCTCTACCTGGTTGGATAGAGGCGACTGACGTCATTAGCTCCTTGTCCTTTTGTTCCCTTGACCGGTACCGTTCCTCGTAGTTCATGCAAATAAAAAGAAAATAGGGATAAATAGGGATTAGAAAGCACATTTAATAAATAATAATGAAAGAATTGAAATTTACTAAAAATAAAGACGTACCTTTCTTCGGGCTTGGACACCGATTCTGTTGATTTTGCTTTTGAAATCCTTTCACTTTTGACAATTTATTTTATATTTTTCTAACATTCACTTACACTCTTCCAAATTTATACAATTTCATAAAATAAATATTTTACTTCTTACACTTGCACATTTCACCATTCCCAGAATCATACTCTACATTTTTCTTTATCAAAATATTTTTAAACATTTCAATATTCAATACACCTTTCAACATGTATTACTTCTTAACACATTCCACTTTTCAAAAATGACTCTTATACTTTTTAGACCATACACTTTCATTCTTCTAAATTTCACACAAATTTCATCTTTTAACACACATAAGTTTCACCTTTCAAAACATAAATCTTTCACCTTTCCAAATCATACAAATTGCACTTTTACCTTTTCAAAACTCACACATTTCCTTTTTCAAGATATGTACTTTTTGTTTTTCCAACATTACACACTTGATTCACTTTTCAACACACACACACTTTTCCTTTCAAATCTTCACAATTCTCTCTTCTAAATGATACACAAGTTCAACTAAATCTCTACCTTTACACACAAGTTCAAATGCAACTTTACCTTTACACATCACTTTTCAATATAGGCACAAACTCTACATCTCTAAAACTTCTCAAAGATACACACATTACCTTACTTTTTACATATACAACTTTACCTTTGCAAAACACACACAATATTCATCTTTCATGATCACATACTTTTCTATTTGCAAAACACAAACAAGTTCCAATTTCGAAAATATACACTTACCACAAAATTAAGCACTTTACTTCTACTTGTCTCACACAATACACTTCTAGCATACACTTCCACTTGCACTTCCTTTTCAAAAACTTACACACTTTCCACCAAATAAACACTTTACCTCTCACATTTACACACTTCTCCCTTCCCAAAATCATACTCTACATTTTCCTAAAACACTTTTATACACTTTTCCTTTTCAACTTTCCATACCTTTTACCTTCCAACATATAAGCACATAATTCACCTAAACAAAAATTAAGATCCACGAGTATATGCCCAAAAAGGGAATATCAATGCTTAAACCAACCCTTCAAGTTATCTCTTTCCAAGAGAACATATTCTATTTATGAGTACTCAAAGCATGAAGGCATGTTGTGAAGAGAACCTTCCAAATAATGCTAGCAATAATGATAACAAAATGTGAGCAAAAATAATTTATTTATTTATTTATTTATTAGTAACATTTTCCTTCAAATATATGAATCTACAAGCTCATCAATCTAAAGTATTCATAAAGAATGGCAATAATTTTCCTTCCCTTTTTTTATATAAAATACCATTTTCTCCAACAGAAAGCATTGTAATAAAAATAGAATATATACAAACTCAAGAGATGAAATCAGCAATGTATCCAAATATTTCAATGAACAGGCTTCGTTAAATCATCTGGATATTCAATTAATCCAACAATCATATAGAAATTATAGTAATATACAATGGAGGAGAAGAAATCTTTCACTAGGAAGAGAAACAAGCAGAATTTTACCTGTACAAGTAGATATTGGTTAGAGTAGATGAGACAACCTAGGGTAAGAATCGGTGTCTGAGATCGGCCAGAGAGAAGCGTAGCCTGGAGTTTGCGAACAGCAGACGACGAGTTGACTTCTTGGGAGCGAAACTGACAGAAGAGAGGGAGGCTTCGGGTATGTTGTGTTGGAAGAAGTAGGTGGTCGGGTCTGAGGGAGTTCGGGATTGTGCTGTATGAGAGTGTGAGGGAGGCTAGGTTTCGTGCGACTTGGAGAGGAGACTGGGATTTCATGCGAACAGAGTGCGTGAGAGTAAGGGATCCAGTTCTCTATGTATGTGAATGAGAGAGTAGAGGGATCGTGGGTGAGTGGGTTCGTGCGAATGGGAGGAGAGAAGGGCGGTTTTGTAATTACTGGAGAGGGAGCAGTTCGTGGAGGCTTCATGTGAATGGGGAGATGGGTGGTTCGTGTGAATAAGAGAGGAGATGGTCGCGCTGTGCGAACTGCTGAGAGTGGGAGAGAGAGAGGTCGTGTGAGGGTTGAAAAGTTTTCCAAAAATGAGAGGGAGTGAGAGAGTCGTGAGTGATTAGGCTGATCTAATTAAATCTAAAACTCTCTCTCAATTCAAATTAGTGGCTAGGATTTTAGGGATTGATTTAAAAAATGATTTAAAAATAATTTGAGTTGATTATTATGACTTATCTTAATTATATATAAAATGACATTTTTTTTTTTTAAATATAGGTAATTTATTTTAATAAAATCGATATATTTAAACTAAACAAAGTTAGCGAACATTTTAAATTAAACTAATTTGCATTCATTTATTTAATTAACTAATGTCATTAGCTCGCAACGAGTCAAATCGGACTAATCGGGGTTATTGAAATCAAATTCGACTGGACTTAATTTGATTTGATTTTGATTTGATTGGTGAGTTGTTTTAAGCCCAATGATATATCAATTTGATCAAAATCGAATTAGATTATATTAAATTGAGTCGATTGACATCGACAAATCATAAAGCGGGCTTGATTTGAGTTCGTTTGGAGTTGAATTAAAATTGGATTGAATTGATTTTGATTCGAGTTGAGTGATAGATTCGAGTCGATGCTACGTCATTAGGTGTCCACCTAAGGGGAAATCCTGCGGGTGCGACATCTACACTAGGCTACGAAAACCTAGGTACTAGAGTCGATTTCAAGGAAATTGACATCGAATAATGAGGTCAACAGTCCGCTGAGGTAGCGGTCCATAAACTTGGAATTCAACATGATGTCATTCCTATCAAACAAGCTCCTCGACGCATGCACTTAGAGGTAGAACAATAAGTCATTTCTGAAATTAGGAAATTGGCTGAAACCGAATTTATCCGAGAATAACAATATTCCTCTTGGGTGGCTAGTATCATACCAGTCTGAAAGAAGAATGGTCAGATTCAAATTTGTGTTGACTATAGGGATCTCAATAAGGCATGTCCTAAAGATGAGTTCCCTCTACCTATACTAGAACTTATGGTGGATCTTGCCTCCTCACATGCTGTTTTCTCCTTTATGGATGGCTCAGCTGGTTATAACCAAATCAGGATGGCCCCAGAAGATGAGAGGAATACTACATTCAGAATTCCTATAGGGATCTTTTGTTATAAGGTGATGCCATTTAGCCTTAAGAATTCTGGTGCAAACTACCAGCGGACCATGACTCATATCTTTGATGATTTAATCCATAATAAAGTAGAATGCTACATTGATGATTTTGTTATCATGAGTAAAGTCAAAGAGGCTCACCTATATGACTTGAGGATTGTATTTGAACGGTTGCACCGCTATGATTTGAAAATGAACCCCCTTGAAATGTGCCTTTGGAGTCACTTCAGGGAAATTCTTAGGATTCGTAGTGAGGCACCAGGGAATTGAGATCGACCCTGCTAAAATTGAATCTATCTTAGATATGCCATCTCCTAAGAGCCTTACTCAGTTAAGATCTTTACAGGGTAGATTGACATATATTAAGAGGTTTATTTCCAATCTTTCCGGGAGATGTCAACCATTTTCTGTCCTTGCAAAGAAAGATACTAAATTCGTATGGGACGAGAAGTGCCAGAATACCTTTGATGATATCAAACAATACCTTTCTAACCCGCCAGTTCTAGCCTCCCTAGTTCCAAGAAAACCTTTGATCCTCTACACTGCAGCCTTAGATGAATCCTTAGGTGACCTATTAGCTAAAGTCAATGACGAAGGGAAGGAGAAAGCTCTCTATTACCTTAGCCGAAGACTTCTCCCTACTGAAATTCGATACCCATCAATTGAGAAGCATTGCCTTGCTTTAGTTTTTGTGGCCCAAAAGCTAAGGCATTACATGCTTTCCCACTTGATTAGTTTGGTTTCTAGAGTTAATCCTTTGCAATATCTTATGACCCAACCTACATTATCAGGACACTTGGCTCGCTAGGCTATGATACTAATCCAATTTGAGATTACTTTCATTCCCCTTCATGCTGTGAAAGGACAGGTCGTTACCGATTTCCTGGAAGCACACCCACTGCCGGCAGATTCTCATTTGAACGTCAATTTACCCGATGAACAAGTCATGAGTTTGAGGAAATTTGAAGAAGCTATCTGGGAGCTATATTTTGATGGTGCAGCATACTCCCGGTGGGATGCAACCCAGCAATCTATAATTATAATGCCGAAGAGAGGGATGATGCATTTTTTCTACCACTTATCAGAGCCTTGCACGAATAACAAGGCTGAATATGAAGCTCTAATAAATGTTTGAAACTTGCAATTTTGATGGAGATTAAAGCGATTAAGATTTTTGGTGACTCTCAATTGGTGATTAAACCAAGTTGCATGAACCTATAAGTTCTTAAAATACCACTAGTACACCCTTCACTTTCTTGAACAAATTCCTATCGTCACTCTGTATAGGGTTCCCCGTGGAAGAAATTCTGTGGCATATGCCTTACAAAGCTTGCAAAGGAATTCGCATGCCCAGAGGAAGATTCCATCTCTATAGTGATTCAGGGTCGCAAAGCTCTCTCTTTTATAGATTTGGAATATATCAGTAAGAAACCTCTCCAAGTCCTTTCTGCCTCTTCGACGACTAATGAAGAAGGCGATTGAAGATGACCTTTAATTGATTACCTTCAAGAGGGAAAACTTCCCCAGGATAAGTCTCTCTCTAACCAGATTAAGAAATGCCCCCTATCCTATGCACTAATCAATAATTCACTATACCGTCGATCATTCGATCATATATGGCTCCATTATTTAGATAAATGAGAAGACTTGAAGGTCGTCGATGAGGTCCATTCAAGACTATGCGATGCATATCAATCAGGTCCAAAAATGAAATTGAGAATCAAAAGACTTGGTTATTACTGGCCAATGATGATTGACGACTGCATGAGTGTCGCAAAATGTCGTCATCAATGCTAGGCACATGTTGTAGTATTACATCAGCCACGTAATGTGTTGCACACCACAATAGCTTTGTGGCCCTTCGAAAGTTGGGGTACGAATATTATCAGGCCGATTGAACCTCCTTCCTCGAGATGTCATTACTTCATATTAGTTGCGATTGACTACTTTTCAAAGTGGGTGGAAGCGATTCCCTTACGCAATGTGACATCCCACCATGTGTTAAAGTTATTTCATGACCATATTGTATATCAATTCGGTGTACCATGCAGAATCATATCTGATAATGGGTCCGCTTTCAAGTATACAAAAATCAATAACTTTGTAAGATGCCATATTATTGATTGGAGATACTCAATAATTTATTACCCCGGGCAAATGGATTGGCTGAGGCCTTCAATAAAACTTTGTTGCAAATCATTAAAAAGACCCTCAATGATAACAAATGGCAGTGGGATGAGCAGTTGGTGGAAAATTTGTGAGCTTATCACACCACTTATAGAACCTCGACCCAATCGACCCCATTTGCACTAGTATATGGATCTGAGGCCATTCTACCCTTAGAGATACAAATTTATTTTCTCAGAATTGCAGTTCAGAATCAAATCACAAATGAACTAAATACAAAATTACGGTTGGAAGAATTCAAAGGACTTGAAGAGCGATGTCTCCAAGCTCAACAAAGTCTAGAGTTGCATAAATCTTGAATTGTTCAAGCTCATGATAAGTTAGTGCGACCTAGGACCTTCCAAGTAGGAGACTTGGTCCTGGTCCTTCGAAGGCCTATCTTATCCCACCGAAAGTTGGGCGGGAAGCTTGAACCAATTTGGGAAGGACCCTTCATTGTAGAGACTGTCTATGAAGGAGGTTCGTATCAGCTAGTAGATTGTAAAGGAAATCACCCAAAGTTACCTGTCAACGGGTGTTTCCTTAAGAAGTACTATGCTTGATGTAGCTCATTTTATCAATCAATAAAATTTTCTTTGCCCTCGACTCGCAACTTTGAATCATTTTAGCACTTCCTCTTAGGTTTATTTTTCTTAAGGTTAGGTCCTTCTATCCCTTATGATTAGACTCGCTAATGGTGGAGTACACTCTTTGTGTCACCATCCTACCTTAGTTTCTTAGTTAATCTATATACTATGAGTAAGTCTTCTATCAGCATCCTGTAGAACTTAGGTTGGATGATGCCCTTCCTTAGACCCAGGGTTAGGTGATGCCTACCTTAATTTCCTAGTTAATCTGTTTACTAGGAGCAAGTCTTATATCAGCATCCTGTAGACCTAAGGTTGGATGATGCCCTTCCTTAGACCCAGACTTTTGTGGTTACATTGATCCCTCCACAACATTTTAGAGAAATCGTATCCCGCGAGGTTCATAATATTGAAGAGCTTAAAACATTTTATGTACCTCCCCTATGCGGAAGTAGCAGACCGGGTTAGGTGATGCCTACCTTGGTTTCCAAATTAATTTGTCTATTAGGAGTAGGTCTTTTACAGCATCCTATAGACCTAAGGTTGGGTGATGCCCTTTCTTAGACCCAAGGTTAGGTGATGCCTACCTTGGTTTTCCAATTAATCTATCTACTAGGAGTAAGTCTTCTATCAACATCCTGTAGACCTAAGGTTGGGTGCTGCCTTTCCTTATACCCAAGGTTAGGTGATGCCTACCTTGGATTCCTAGTTGATTCTATCTATTAGGAGTAAGTCTTCTATCAGTATCCTATAGACCTGAGGTTGGGTGATGCCCTTCCTTATACCCAGGGTTAGGTGATGCCTACCTTGGTTTCCCAATTAATTTTGTCTATTTGGAGTAAGTATTCTATCAGTATCCTATAGACCTAAGGTTGGGTGATGCCCTTCCTTAGACCTAGGGTTAGGTGATGCCTACCTTAGTTTCTCAATTAATTTTTCTACTAGGAGTAAGTCTTCTATCAGCATCTTATAGACCTAAGGTTGGATGATGCCCTTCCTTAGACCCAAAGTTAGGTGATGCCTACCTTGGTTTCCCAGTTAATCTGTCTACTAGGAGTAAGTCTTCTATCAGCATCCTGTATACCTAAGGTTGGGTGATGCCCTTCCTTAGACCTAAAGTTAGGTGATGCCTACCTTGGTTTCCCAGTTGATTTTGTCTACTAGGAGTAAGTCTTCTATCAGCATCCTTTAGACCTAAGGTTGGGTGATGCCCTTCCTTAGACCTCAATAATTCCATTCAAAATTGTCATTCGGACAACGCTAATATGTGCACTAGAACTTCATTATAGTGCACATATTAGAGGTCTATTTGTTGACCTCATTTTTATATGAGGTCACTAAGACCCTTCTAGACTCCAAATATATCCAAACCCTAATATGTACTTTAGACCCTAGGATTTTTCTAGATCAACCTAAACTCTAGGATTCTCCAAGAACTAAACCCTAGGATTCTTCTAGATCAACCTAAACTATAGGATTCTCCTAGATCCAGACCCTAGGATCTACTCTAGACCCTAGGATTCTTCCAGATCAATATAAACTCTAGGATTCTCCTAGATCCAGACCCTAGGATCTACTCTACACCTTAGGATTCTTCTAGATTAACCTAAACTCTAGGATTCTCATAGATCTAGACCCTAGGATCTACTCTAGACCTTAGAATTCTTCCAGATCAATCTAAACTCTAGGATTCTCCTAGATCCAGACCCTAGGATCTACTCTAGACCCTAGGATTCTTCCAGATCAACCTAAACTCTAGGATTCTCCTAGATCTAGACCCTAGGATCTACTCTAGACCCTAGGATTCTTCCAGATCAACCTAAACTCTAGGATTCTCCTAGATCCAGACCTTAGGATCTATTCTAGGTCATAGGATCCTTCTAAAAGTTCGTTAGGGATGTTAGGCCCTAAGAATTGGCCCAAAGCTAATTAAGAGAGAGAGGTGAATTGGTAAAAAAATATCTTTCAATCAAAACACAAATCAAAACAAATATCACCATAAAGAAAACCAAATGCGAAAGTAATAAAGGAAAGAACACACCAGATTTATAATGGTTCGGTCAAATCTTGACCTACGTCCACTCCTTGGAGGCACCCTATAAGTATTGCACTAAACTAAGTGTCTTTCTTTTAGCCCCCACAGCTAGGCGGAGAAGCCCTTACAAAACTACTTCCACCCTCCCCAGTGCGGCGGAGTCGCCGGGTCCTTTGACACCAAAGAGATCTTCTTCTTTGGTGAACTTCTCTTAAGACAAGCCTTGAATTCGACAGTATTAAGGTGCAAGCCTATCAGAGTAACCGTGCGGAATCCCCCTCCACAATCCCTTGAGTCCCCCCTCATAGGATCTTCTCCCTCTCAGACTTCACCCGTTCCTCACTCCCTTTTATGCTCTATCTTCAAGTTCCCCCCAAAAGAACGAAGTTACAATGGCTACCAAAGACATTTACCAAGTGTTATGTCATAGCTTAAATAAAAGATCTCAAAATGAGCTCTTTAATGCAAGTTGTCGACTTTATCATCCAGGACGATACTAATATCGTCCTGTACGATCAGTGCAAAATAAGCCCAATCAACCGGGACGATTTGAGACGATCAGAAGAAATTTGTTCATATCGTCCAGGACGATAATATATCGTCCTGGACGATCAGTACAAATTGTGGAATATCATCATGAAAATCACCCTAAAAAAGAGTTGTCCGAAGTCCAGTAGTCCAGTGTATCGTGCAGGACGGTTTAATCGTCCAATCAAGTCATAATTGCTTTCCTTAAATGCCAGATTAATTTTTGAAAAATTGACCTGGATCGTCCTGAATGATATTTTATAGTCCTGGACGATCATCTGGACGATGTCCAAAAATAAGTAATTCCTAAATAAATCTGGCGACATATTCTTTCTTTTTTGAGCCTATCATCCTGATCGATATAAAATTGTTTAGGACGATGTTTTTACATAATGACGGCTACTTTAACGAGGATTCCCTGATTAGGGTTCCTGCTTTTGAACCGATCGTCCATGATGATATAAAATCATCCCAGATGATGTTTCCAAAAATAGTAAACGCTAAGGAAGAGTCAGAAAATCTTCCAAGTTACAAATAATCAGGAGCCACACCAAATACAATAGTCTCAAGAAAGGAAAAAGGGTACAAACTGACTTAGACCTAGTCTACCCAATCTTGAGTTGGTTCCAAATTGCAGTCTGATCGTGTGGACCTGAAATGTCAGTAGATAAAATAATCATATAAGAATAAGAGTGTTTTCTATCATCAAAATCATAATCCTTGAAAACAGATTCACAACACTTTCTAGACTCCAGACCTTAGGATCTATTATAAGTCCTAGGATCCTTCTAGATTCCAAACTTTAAGATTTATCCATATCCTAGAACCTTCTAGATTCTAGATCTTAGAATCCCTCCAGTCTCTAGGAACAACCCAGATTCAGATCAATCTAGATCTCTGATCATTATAAACCAGTCTAGACTTCAATCAATTCAATTTTCAAATCAAATATAGACTTCAAATCTATCAAGACTTTAAACCCATCTTGATCCCAAATCCAGTTCAAAACTTGATTGTGCTTCTAAAAAACTTTAATACTATCCTATCATTCAAAATCCTCTCAAATGGTTGTAGATGATATGGATAATTCAAATCCACTCATTCAAACTCAAAACCCAATTCAAACCGAAAAATCCAAGGTTCAAAGGCTTTGTCCTGTAAGCCTTTTCCACAAATTTTTCAAATACTTCAAAACTCAATCAAATGACCTCTGATTCAGAGTCTATAAATTTCATATTGATGTGACATGTCTCTAGTGTCAACTCTTCAAATTTGAATTCATTTAGAGGACTCTAACCCCATAAACTTAATTCAACTCCAAAGGTTGCAAAACCTTTAAATATTTATAATGAATGCCACTAGACTTTTCACCTAGTAAAATTTGACCTTGTAGCCCCCTCCAAACCTTTTGATAACTCCTAGCACCTTGATATTGACTTGATAAACAATAGTCTACATCTTCCAGATTCAATTTGGTCCAGAACCGACTCAAAGCTAAAATGACCAAAATGCCATTCATGGGAATTTTTGGACTCTGGCCAAAACTTAACTTGACTTGACCATAAATCCTTGATTTCTTCCTCAATTATTTTCAAATCATGTTTGAGACATTTTGAACCCAATTCCAACCATGGTTCAATTTGTTTAAATAAGTCCTTAAGGGTCAAAATGACCACTTTGACCAAAATGACCTCATTTTATCTTGAAATCTCTTCCATCACACTCAAAACATCATTCCAAACTTGTTGACCATAGTGATTGCCCTTGGGTCAACGTGGTTTACCAAGTCAACCTAGGTTGACCAAGTCAACCTAGGTTGACCTAATAACCCATTAAGGGCCCTGAATAGGCCTTTTGACTCAAATGACACCTCCACACCTTGATGCCTCATTCCTTAGGCTCATATGACCAAATTGATTTCAATGGACCTAACTCCTAGTCTTAAGTCAACTTGCCTCATTCCTTAGGCTCATATGACCAAGTCAACCAAGTTGACCAAATGACCCATACACATCCTTTCACCTAAACTATTTGACCAAGACCATTGCAATCCCATTTGAACCCAAGGAGTGATTCCTTGGGCTCCCAAGAGACCTCTCTTAGAGACCCAAGCCTTGGGCTTACTTGGGTTAGCCTTTTGGCTTGACCCAAGTTCCCAAAGAGAGGCCCCCTTTGAACCATTTCTCAACCTTAACCAAATTGAATCTAAGTCAACGTGTCATTGGGTCCCCTATGACCAAATACACCTCACTTAACCAGCCCAACCTCTGGATCTACTTGGGTCAAGAATTAAGCAAACCTAAAGTGGCTAAAGCCACTTGGGATTGAGCCAATTCTAGTCCTAAGTCCAATTAAACTTGACCAACACCTCCTTTAGGTGGCCCTAGGTCCAATACACCTCCTCCAGCCAGCCCATGCCTTGGGTTGACTTGGGTCAAACTTTAGGTTTGCTCAAAGTAGCCAAAACCATATGGACCCGAGCCATTTTTGAACCCAGATCAAGTTGAGCCCAATTTCCACTTGCATTGGGTGGACCATACCCAAATCCATCTCCCACATCAAGCCCAAGGTCTGGCCTAACCTGGGTTGAGCCCAATTTAACCCAAACCAAGCAGATTTGGATCAACCCAAGCCATTTCTGAACCTAGATCAAGTTGAGCCCAATTCCCACTTGCATTGGGTGGACCAAACCAAGAATCATCTCCCACATCAAGCCCAGGGTTTGGCCTAACCTGGGTTGAGCCCAATTCGGCCAAAACCGAGCAAGTTTGGGTCAATCCTAGCCACCTGATCAAATTAAACTTCCCTAGGCCCAATTGCGCTCATTCTTGAGTCCACCATGTCCCTATTCTCCTTTCTAGGTTAACCCGACCCAAACCCCTGCCAGTGGCGGCCAGAACCAATAAAGAACAAGCTCCAGTGGTCCCCCCTGTCGATCCTAACCCAAGGCCTTCCAAAGGCTGTGGCTCGCTGGCTCGAGGCTCATGAGCCCTCTGGGATGATGTCCCCTTCCACCTGGAGCTCATCTAGGGCTCCACCCAGTCAATCCCGTCCAATCTTGTGAGAGGTGGCTGAATAGGCAGCTCATCCCAAAAGCCCCCATTCGATCCTAGGCACTCGAAATCACTCCCCAGAGCTCTCTCGTCCTTCCAGTATCGTCTCCCTGCCTTCCAAGCCATCCCGTCAATCCATTCGAGCGAGCTCTGGCAAAAGCTTTCGGCACCGCGCTCGAAGTCATACCTCTGGCCATCCTCCAGTCCCGACATCTAAGGGAGATCTGCCTTCATCCCCTGAAGAATCCTGAATGAGAAGCTTATTCCTTGAGACCTTCTCTGTGGTAATTTCTTCATCCCGAGCTCTCTAGCTAGGTAGTCTGGTCAAGTGCAAAGGAAAACTTCACCCCAGTGGATCTCCACCGTTGGATCTAAGGTTCCTCCTATCTTGATCCTCTATGTAAAATTTTATCGAAGTTCATCGGCACAATCACTCAGATCACATCAGAGAAACCTTACAGTTTTGGGTTCGCACGGGTGGTTCAAGAAAAAATCCTGACCGTTGACTTCAATCAACGGCGCGGATTAGATCCCGTGGTCTCGGAACCCGTTTGATCGTATTCGTCTGATCGTCCATCTGACGGCTATGGTTAATCTGACCGTTATCCAGTCAGCCGCCAATAATTGCCCCGCCAATCACAACGCACCGAGTGTAAAGCGCTGGCTGACTGAGTAATTGGATGATTTAATTTTACAAAAAAATTAAGGGATCTTCAAAAATTGATATCTCTCTGCACACTTGACCAAATTAGGTATTCTTAGTCTCATTGGAAAGGTCTCAGGGAGACCTACAGAAGCCCTATGGTTCTAGATCCTGATTGCATATGTATTAAATTTAATTTTAGTAATAATTTTTTGTCAATTATTGCATTTATTATTTAAATTAAAATTTCCAGGGCCTGGAATTTTGGGAGAATGGATTTGGGCATGTCCCTGATATGCCCAAATTTTATCTCCCTTATTTGAAGTGTTTAAGGGCATTAATGTTCCAATTTTGATTCAAGGGTCATTGGTTGACCCTGAAATCCAAATTGGAATTATGACCTATCTAATGAGGTTTAGGATCTAATTTTGGGTGTGCTGATGATGTGTAGCATATGGAGTTTAGGGCTAGTGATTTTACCCCAATCCTGCTTTAGGATAGATCCTTAGGATTTTCTTAAGGTGACTTAGTGTTCACCATAGGTTGCTTGGTTAGCACCATAGAGAACTCCATTTAGGCTAAAATTTGGTGTGTTTAGGCCTTGGGATAAGATGGTCCCATGGTACAAATTTCATCAGATTTGGTGCCCATTTGGTTCACCAAATAGGAGCCACAACATTTCCTCCCTTGAATTACCCTAAAGCTTACTTAATTCACTAAAAATTCTTATTAAGCCCTAAAAATTTCCTAAAATACTTATAACTGACCTTAAGTAGTCCCTTAATTTGTAGAAATTTAAATCCCTATAATTCGATATTAAAATCCACTTTAATTCCATTTTAATCAAAATCAATGTTTAATCAATTTTAGTTAATTAAAAATCATTAAAAATCCTAAAAAATCTTTAAACACTTTTTAATCTCCCCTTAGATCATTTCTAATCTTTGGGGTTAATTTTAAGAAGTTTTGGATTCATTTGGGTTCAAACCACTAAAAAAGGTTTCTTAATTAAGGTAATTAATAATTTCAAAAAAATACCCAAATTTCCAAAATTCATTATTAATTGTAGAAATTCCAAATCAATCAAACTCAGTGACTAATGACTCTAATTTAGATCTAGTATTTTCTAAAAAAGTTAAACCCCAAATCTGGTCAAAGTCTAAAAGTCAACATTTTGGTCAACCTTAGGTCAAAATGGGTCAAAACTTCTAAAAATCATAACTTTTGACAGAAAACTCCAAATTTAGTGTGCCACCTATCTAACAACTCATAATTATATCTAGTATTTATTAAAAATCTGAGACCCCTTAAATTCCCTCTAATTTGAAAAATCAACTTTTGACCCCTTAGTTAACATATCTAGATAATTTCTCAAAACCCGTTAATTCTCTCAAACTTCATAATTTTCTAACTTGATTTATAAAATTCTCAACCAATCTTCTAAAATCAGTAACCAACTCCTTTTTATATTAATTCACTCCTCTTAATTTCAACTAACTTAAATTAACTTAATCAACCTTGATTACTACTAGGTAACCCAGGCCTACGATTCTATTAGCTTAGCCCCAAGGAAGGTGAAATAAACTTCACAGCCTCGGTGTGAAACAAAGGTAGTAATCAATTTACCTCTAAAATATATTTAATTAAAATTCTTAATATATTAATATTTAAATTCTAACAAAATTTCCCTTATGCCTCAACAAACTCAAATTTTAGATAACTCTAACTAATCACCCAACCTAGGATCTACCCAGCCACACGACCTTTTACACACACTTTAGATGGTTTGCTAGGACAACTAACTTTATATCTAGGTTAGGTCGGTGTTTACTTTACTACTATATGCCGGATTTTTTGTGATTTTACTACATATTATAGATGAAATTGCTTTGCTATGTCTGCTTACTTTTTACTGCACTCTGTGGATGATTGATGTGTTTGTTGACTATATTACCCTTAGAATAGGAGCAATCTAGATGTTCACATAAGTTTTTGCAGGTGGTAATGCTCATGCAGAGCAATAAAAAGGGGGCTAAATAAAAAATATTTCAATTATAATAATACTTGCACAGGTGCTTCAGCTGCTAAAGCCCCCAAATAATAAAAAGAGAATGGTCAGTGTGTTTATTTACTTTTTTGCACATATATAACTACTTGGGAATATTTTGATTTATTAACTGCTTAGGATAACGCTGCTGGAGAGTCTAGAAATTTATTTCATATTAAATGTAATTTGTGCAAATGTAAAGTGTTGTGATAGTGGAGTTTTGAATTGTGATACATAGGTCCAAAGCTTGGACTCCAAAGATAAAAAGGCACCCCTTAGAGGAGTAGCCCTTTTCTATTTGGAGATCCAAATTTGGATCACTTCTTCCCTACCCAAAGAGGAAAGAGTGGCATTCCCCTCAAAGGAAGTACCCTCTTATCCATTTGGTTAGCCTACTACGAAGAATCCAAGGAGCCTGAAGGAAAGGAGCGTAAAGGAGAACAAGATTGAAGAATTGAAGATAGAAAGTATCCCATTCAAAACCACTTGTGTCTCTACAAGGTTTAGAATCTGGATTGTTGTCAGTGGTGCCCGACCACTTTATTTTCTATAAATTATGATTTGTAATAAGTAAGGTAACTTTACCTTTGGACATTTATTAATTAATTCATTTATATTTGATGTGTTGAGATGATTACCTTTAGGATTGCCTGCTTTTTCTAATTTTTTTACATTTGTGTGCCGCTTTTATTTTCACCTGAACTCGTGAGACACGTGAGGGTGTGAAAGTTTTATACTCATAATTATAAAGTTTAAAATTTTAATGAGTCTAAATAACATAAAAAGATAACGAATTTAGGGAATTAGCCGGGGATTGACCCCGGGGTCCCATACTTATTTCTGCACTACTTCTATCCTTGCTTTAGACCCTTCCTCGCCTACGGGTTGAGTCCGGATAGTCTGACCTATGAGGACAAGATGCCAAACTTGGGGAAGCCTAGTCTTCTAAAAAGTTATTTTCTAAAACTATTTTTAACTTTCAAGCATATTCAATTTGAGGTTGTTAACTAGCATGCATTGTATTAGAAACAAATTAAAAGTGTTAAAATTTTAATTGCATTAGTCCTTAACATTTTGCACCCAACATAAGTCAAAGGGGCCAATCAGGGAAATCTCTAAATGTCGGCCCCAACTCTTTAAAACCTTAAATAAAATGTTCCTACCACTCTTTCATAAAGACCAGACTCATATATTTTAAATCGATTAGGTGGTTAGATGGCT
Organism: Dendrobium officinale; assembly: GCA_019514585.1. Classification (NCBI taxonomy): domain Eukaryota; kingdom Viridiplantae; phylum Streptophyta; class Magnoliopsida; order Asparagales; family Orchidaceae; genus Dendrobium; species Dendrobium officinale. Next base: position 63,481,889 of record CM033682.1, read on the forward strand.
CTCCAATCTAGGCCGGAGTAAGTCCAGGTTATGCAATACATTAGTTAGGTTCGGACGACTGTGGTCTAGTGTCCAAAATTAGATTTAGGATTTGGGGCAGATCTTTGATTATAAGACCCCAAACTTCAGGAATATAATCCCAAATTTCTAATAAAATGCTCAACTATTCTTTCAATCCAAAATGTAAAGCCTAACACTTAGACTAAGTTGGGACACTTCTAGATGATTCTGGAATCTTAAAGTGTCTCATACTCTTCTTCCCTTGAATATGTTAATAACTACTCAATTTTGATCCATTCCCTTTTGAGTTTCCAAAATTCACCTCTTTTTGATATCACTCCTAGAAAATCCAACAAAATTTTGTCACTATTTTAATCGAGAGTTTTTATAGGGGACTCTGTTTCCCTATGATGTAATTAACTACGAGGGCTTGTGCTCGTAGGAGATTTAGAACCACACACTCACCTGATTTTAAAAAATTAATTTTTCATAATTTATATTGGATTCCTTTGGGAAAGATTAAAAGATTATCGTTATTATCACATTCAAAGAATTATCGTTAAATGGTATTTTCTCCCTTTAGGGAGATATATCTTTTTTTGATAAAGCTTTGGATATAAACTTAACGATCACACTTCTTGATTATTGTAGTTGGATATTTAGTTAAACCTCACCCTGGCCCTTTGGGGCCATACAAAGTTCTATTCAGCATCCAGTCACAATACTCAAGATGAGATTTATAATTCTAAATCTGAATCCCGTTCTAAAATTTTATTTTCACCTTTCGAGATGATATACTTTTTCTAATGAGATGATTCGATTTTAGAATTATAATTCAATTTTAATTCCAAAATTCCCAAAGAAATCCAAGCTTTGAAAAACCTATTTTCAAAATTCCACCAACAACTATTGGGAAGGAATATCCTTATCAAAATGTAACTATTACTTATGTAAATAATTGAGAAGGTAGTTAGATACGAAAAGTACTTATACTTGAGAAGGGGGTTAGAAAATAAACATATAGAAATTAAAAGGGTGGAAGTTAAAAGAGTAGAAATGAAAGGGTGGAAGTTAAAGAGGGAAAAAGTAAAGGGGTAGAAGTCTTAGTTAAAGGGATAAAAAAAAAAAGATAACTAAAATAATATCTGAAATAATAATAATAATAATAATAATGTTGAGAATTTAATTTTAGGAAATATGATTTTGAAGATAACAAACATTTCTATCTTTCTATGACTACCTTGCCTACTAACATTTCAGGTCTATAAGATCAAATTGCAAATTAAGCCAACTCAAGATTGGGTAGACTAGGATTGAGTCAGCTTGTAATATACGTCATGTGTCTTTTACCCTTTCTTGAGTCAATTATAAACGATGTGGATCCTGATGCTAAGTAACCTTGTACACACACACTTGGGAATTTTTTTTGACTATTTTAGAGTTTTTGTTTTTTATCATAATGTCTGAGATGATCCAAAAATTGTCCTGGACGATTAGTTAAAAACAAAAACCCTAATTAGGTCATCCTAGTTAAGGCATCCATAATTAAGCGAATCGTCTTGGATGATATTCTCATCGTCCAGGATAATAGTCTCAAATTAGAAAGAATTAGCCACCAAATCTATTTAGGCATTTTTTATTTTTAGACATCATCCTAGATGATGCACTACAATTATGCCTAAATTAATTTGATAATTAAGAAAATACATTAAGATTTGATTGCTCTATCATATCATCATGGATGATGGCAGGATCATCCAAAATGATCAGTTCATAAACCTTAATTCTTTCTGGATGATCAAACATCAGTCTGGTTCCATTCCAGGCGATGCTCGGGACATATGTGTTGCGGATCTATGGTTAATGATTTTGATGATAGCAAACATTCCTTATTTCTCTACGATTTCCTTATGTGCTAACGTTTCAGGTCCACACGATCAGACTGCAATTTGGAATCAGCTCAAGATTGGGTAGACTAGGTCTGTGTCAGTTTGTAATCTTTTTCCTTTCTTGAGTCTGTTGTATTTGGTGTGGGACCTGTTGATTTGTAACTTGGAAGATTTCCTGTTATTCCCTAAAAGACTTCTATTTTTGGTAATATTGGCCGGGACGATATGTCCAAAAATAGTAACCCTATTTAGGGCATCCTCATTAAGGCAGCTGTCCTAAACAGATCGACCTGGATGATACTTGTATCGGCCAGGACGATATTCTCAATTCAGAAAGAATCAGACGCCATAATCAGTTTAGGTATTCTTTATTTTAGAAAATCGGCCAGGATGATATTCCTATCGTCCAGGACGATTTAACTCAATTATACCTAAATTGATCTAGTATTATTTGGAAATCATTAATGGCTGATTGATACGATCACATCGTCCGGGACAATCTTATGGTCGGCCAGGACGATGTCCTGGACGATTGACTTTGGCCAGCACCAAATCAGGGTGATGATCAGGACGATTAAAATTGATTTTAAACTAATCGTTCAGGACGATCGTGATATCGGCCAGGACGATATAACCAATTTTCTTCTGATCGTCCCAAATCGTCCCAGGCCATTGAGATGAATTTGAACTAATCGGCCAGGACGATATACCTATCGTCCTGGACGATAATGTCGGTAACTTGCATTAATGAGCTCATTTTGAGAGCTTCTATTTAAGCTATGGCATGACAACTTTTGTAAGCGTCTTTGGCAGCCATTGTAGCTTCGTTCTTGTGGGGGAAACTTGAAGAGAGAGCTTGAAAGGGAGAGAGGAAAGGGTGGAGTTTGAGAGGGAGAAGATCCTGTGATGGGGGAACTCAAGGGAGTGTGGAGGGGATTCCACACGGTTGCTCCGGCGAACTCGCACCTTAGTACCATCGGATTCAAGGCTTGTCTTGAGGTAAGTTCACCAAAGAAGAAGATCTATTTGGTGTCAAAGGACCTGGCGACTCCGCCGCACCGGGGAAGGTGGAAGTGATTTTGTAAGGGCTTCTCCGCCTAGCTGTGGGGGCTAAAGGAGAGACACTTAGTTAGTGCAATACTTGGAGGGTGCCTCCAAGGAGTGGACGTAGGTCAAGGTTTTACCAAACCACTATAAATCTGGTGTGTTCTTTTCTTATTATCGCTTCCGCTTTTATTTTTTTTTTGCACTTTGTTTGTGGTGATTTGGTTTGTAATTTTTTTTCTTTGTGTAAAGAATTTTATTATAAATTCACCTTGCTTCTTGTTAGCCTTCGGCCAGTTCTATAGGGCTTAACATCCCTAACAAACTTTCTAGTGCCATCAGAGCACTTTTAATATGTACTGAATTGAACCAATCATCTGGGATGATTGAGAGATCAGTCTGGATGATCAAGTTATTTTTCCATCATCTAGACATCCATTCAAGGTGATGTTCTGAATGATATTTGTCATTTTATACTAATCATCTTGGATGATCGTGATATCGTCTTGGATGATCTAATTAGTTTTCCATCGTCCATACATACATTTAAGGCAATGGTCTGAATGATATTCAATAACTTATACTAATTATACAAGATGACAGCTAATCATGCTGGATGAGCTGAACAAAGGAACCTTCTAATCATCCAGACTCTTCCAAATCGTCATGGTTATTTGAGCTTAATTTAAACTAATCGTACAGGATGATTTACTGATCATTCTGGACGATTACTTACTAATTAGAGCTAATTTTGAGCCCGTGTTTAAAAGCTCTCTTATTTTTCTCAAAAGATATCTTTTGTTGTTGTCCTGATCTGAGAGAGCTAAGAGGAGAGGGAGAGCAAGGGAGAGAGAGAAAGGATCTTTTGAGGGGGAGTTTGTGAGGTGATTCATAAAGGTTTCTCTAAGAAAGGATCTGAGTTTTCTTCTTCTTCATCATCCCTAATTCCTTAGAGGTTCGGGAGAGATCGGCTTCAGCAACTGATCAAGGCTCTTTGCCTACTTCTGGAGGAAGTGAAAAGAGTTAGGTTCTCTGCATACTTCTGGAGGGAGTAAAAGGAGTTGGGTTCTTTGCATGCTTCTAAAAAATGCAAAAGGAGTTAGGTTCTCTATCTGCTTTTGGAAAAAGAAAAAGGAGTTGGGTTCTCTTCTTCACCAGGATTGGTGAAAAGGATTTTTTATACGGGCTTCTCCTCCTTATTATGGGGGCAAAGGGAGAGACACTGAGTATAGTGTAATACTCGGAGGAGAGGCTTTGAGGAGTGGATGCAGGTCAAGTTGACCGAACCACTACAAAATCTAATCTGTTCTTTCTTATTATTGCTTCCATATTTATTTTTTTAACTTTATTTCTCTTGAGGTGAATTTTGATCTTGTTGAGTTTGTGCTTCTATTTGAAGAAAATTTTAAAATATCAATTCACCCCCCTCTTAGCTAGCCTCAAGACTTGTTTATAAGGGCTTAACATCCTTGTCTAACTTTCAAGTGGTATCAGAGCGGGATTCATAAAATCAAGTTTTTGAAAATTTTTGAATTTCGATAAATGGCTAATTTTGGTAATCATAATATTTCGGAAGGGTATTTTATTACTTGACCACCTTTATTTGATAATATTCCTTTCAATTTTTAGAAAAATCACATGTTTACATTTTTACAATCAATTAATTATAGCATGTGGATACTTGTTAAAGAAGGTTATTCACCTCCTTCTCATAAAATTAATGGCATTAATACTCAACTTTGTTTTACTGAATGGATTCTTGATGATAGGAATTCAGCTCAACTCAATACAAAATGCTTGAACTATTTTTTCTGTTCTTTGAAATCGGAAGATTATATGCGTGTTTCAACTTGTACTATTGGTAAAGAAATTTGAAATATATTATGTATTACTTATGAAGGAACAAATGAAGTTAAACAATCTAGATTGAATATTTTATTGCATGACTATGAACTTTTTTGTATGAAATTCACTGAATTAATTTCTGACATGTATACTAGGTTTACTCAAATTGTCACCTCATTACATGCCTTAGGAAGAGAGCTAACTAACTATGAAAGAGTGAATAAAATTTTGAGATACTTGTCTTCTTCCTTTAATGCTAAGATCACTATAGTTACTAAATCCAAGGATTTAAATACTTATTATGTTGATAACTTACATGGATCACTCATTGCTTATGAGTAAGGAGTGAACCAAAGACAATTTGATGAAGGTGAGTGAAAGAAGGAGAAAATTATGTCGCTGAAGGCCAACAACACGAACACTAATTCTTTTAGGTCCGAAAGTATTGATGTTGCCTTAATCATTAGAAAATTCAAAAAATTTCTAAGAAAAAATCACAAGCATCATCAGAAATTGAACAAAGGTAAGGGTAACAAAAATTATAAAAGTTTTTTTGATGTTGTTTATTCTGAATGTAGAAAGTCTGGACATGTCAAAGCTGATTGTCCTACACTTAAGGATCACCCAAGCAAAGATAAGGGTTAGGAGAAACCCAAGTTTAGAAAAGATAAGGATAAGAAGTGGTTCCAAAAGGCTTTCTAGGTGGATTATGCATCTAGCTCCTCTAATACTGAAGTGGAGGAGGAGACCATGAACTTGTGCTTGATGGTCGGAGATCATCTTGGCCAGTCTGACCAAGAAGAGGTATGCGAACCAACCTATGATCAATTACTTAAAGTTTGTGAGAAAATTTGTGCATCTTATATGAAACTTAATAAATTACATACTAATTTAAAATTAAAGTTTTTGAATTTATAAAAAGAGCATGAAGTTTTGCTTAAAGATCACTTTCAAATTGATAACAGTCACATGTCTTTACTTGATGAGTTTGATGAATTGAATAAAAAGTATTTGCAGAAAATATAAGGATAAGAAGTGGTTCCAAAAGGCTTTCTAGGTGGATTATGCATATAACTCCTCTAAGACTGAAGTGGAGGAGGAGACCATGAACTTATGCTTAATGGTCAGAGATCATCTTGGTCAGTCTGACAAAGAAGAGGTATGCGAACCAACCTATGATCAATTACTTAAATTTTGTGAGAAAATTCATGCATCTTATAGGAAACTTAATAAATTACATGTTAATTTGAAATTAGAGTTTTTGAATTTGCAAAAAGAGAAAGAAGTTTTTCTTAAAGATCACTTTCGAATTGATAATAGTTACGTGTCTTTACTTGATGAGTTTGATGAATTGAATAAAAAGTATTCTGAGTTGGTTATTGAGCATGATTCATTGAAAGCATTCTACACCTCACTTGAATATTATTTTAAGACATATATTGATGAATCTAAGCATAGGGAGCACTATTTGAGAGTTAATAATGTCATTTTAAAAAGTGCTAACTCAATGTTTAAACCTGAATTGAATGCACTTGAGGAAAATAGGACTACACTCACACTTGATCTAAAGCCAAAACCTAGGAAGATGCATTATAACCTGAATTGATTAGTAAATTCTTTTCTTAGTGTTAAATATTTTTCATGTGGCAGTTGTAGATCAATGGTTTATGATTTTGATGATAACAAATATTTTTATTTCTCTATGACTGCCTTGTGTACTGACATTTCAAGTTCACACAATCTGACTACAATTTGGAATCAGCTCAAGATTGGGTAGATTAGGTCTGAGTCAGTTTGTACACTTTTTCCTTTCTTGAGTCTGTTGTATTGGTTTGGCACCTGATGATTTAGAACTTAGAAGATTTTCTATTATTCCCTAAAGATTTCTATTTTTGTAAACATTATTCAAGACGATATTTATATCATCCTAGACGATTTGCCCAAAAACAGAAACCCTAATTAGGGCATCCTCATTAAGGCAGCCGTCATGAGCTGATCGGCCTGGACGATACTTGTAACGGCCAGGACTATAAGCTCAATTCAGAAAGAATCAGCAACAATGTTCAGATTAGGCATTAATTATTTTAGGAAATCGGCCAGGACGATATTGAAATCGTCCAGGACGATCTAGCTCAATTATGCCTAAATAGATCTGGTATATTTGGAAAGCATTAATGGCTGATTGATATAATCACATCGTCCGGGACGATCATAGGATCGGCCTGGATGATTTCTTGGAAGATTTACATCAGGCAGAATCTATTCAGGGGTGATCAGGACGATTGAAATCAATTTTAAACTAATCATCCGGGACGATCATGAGATTGGCTAGGATGATGTAAATAATTTTTTTTCTGATCGTCCCAAATCTTCTCGGGCTAATGAGCTGAATTTGAACTGATCGTACAGGGCGATATGCCTATCATCCTGGACGATAAAGTCGGCAACTTGCATTAATGAGCTCATTTTTAGCTCTTCTATTTAAGCTAAGAAATGACACTTTATAAGTGTCTTTGGCAGCCATTGTAGCTTCGTTCTTGTGGGGGAGACTTGAAGAGAGAGCTTGAAAGGGAGTGAGGAACGGGTGAAGTCTGAGAGGGAGAAGATCCTGTGAGGGGGGACTCAAGGGAGTGTGGAGGGGGATTCCACACGGTTGCTCCGGCAGGCTTGCATCTTAATACAGTCGGATTCAAGGCTTGTCTCGAGGGAGGTTAACCAAAGAAGAAGTTCACTTTGGTGTCAAAGGACCCGGCGACTCCGCCGCACCGGGGAAGGTGGAAGTGATTTTGTAAGGGCTTCTCCGCCTAGCTTTGGGGACTAATGGAGAGACACTTGTTTTAGTGCAATACTTGGAGGGTGCCTCCAAGGAGTGGACATAGGTCAAGATTTGACCGAACCACTATAAATTCGGTGTGTTCTTTCTTATTATTTTATTCTATATTTAATTTTCGCATTTGCTTTATTTGTCGTGATTTTGGTTTGTACTTTGCTTAAAGTTTCTTCTTTACCAATTCACCATTCTCTTTATTTAGCCTTGGACCAGTTCTATAGGGCTTAACATCCCTAACAAACTTTCAAGTGATTTCAGAGCACTTTCTAGTGTCATCTAAGCACTCTTAAGTGGTATCAGAGCTAGATTCATAAAATTAAGTTTTAAAACTTTTTGAATTTTGATCCATGGCTAATTTTTCAAATTATATAGTTGCAGAAGGATATTCAATCACCAGACCTCCTTTATATTTTTAGAAAACTCGCATGTATATTTTCTTGCAATCAATTGATTTTTGCATGTGGCATATGATTTTAACTGGTTATTCATCACCGTCACGTATCATAGATGGAGTTAAAATTGATATCCCTTATAACAAATGGAATGTGGAAGAACAAATCAATGCTCAACTGAATGCAAAATCTTTAAATTGCTTTTTCTGTGCTTTAAATTCTGATGATTTTATGTTAGTATCCTCGTGCACTACTGGTAAAAAATATGGGATAAACTATACACCATATATGAAGGCACTAGTGAAATCAAGCAATCCAATTTGAATATGTTAATGCATGATTTTGAACTGTTTTCCATGAAACCTTTTGGAACGATCTTAGACAAGTATACCAGGTTCATTCAAATTGTAACATCATTGCAAGCCTTAGGAAAAGAATTTTTAAATTTTGAAAAAGTTAACAAAATTCTTCGTTGTCTACTAGATAAGTTCAATGCTAAAGTAGTTGTTATTTGTGAATCAAAAGATTTGAATGAATATTATATTGATAATTTGATTGGCTCACTCATTGCCTACGAGCAAGGTTTGGGTAAAAGACTTTTGGATACAGGTGAAATAATTGTTCTAAAAGCTGAAGATATATAAAGAGATAGCTTAGTTGGTGACGAATGCAATGACTTGTCAAGAAAATCACAAAACTCACCAAAGCATAAGCAAAAGTGGAAAAAATATAAAAATGGAAAGGATGTTCATATTCCTTCCAACATTATTTGCTTTAGATGCAGGAAGCCTAGATATATGAAAAATCAGTGCCCTAATTTAAAAATTCTTCCTACGAAAGAAAAGGGCAAGGAGAAGCAAAATTTAAACTGGGGAAATAATAAAAGACAAAAAATCTCATGGGCAGATCCGGTTTCTGAAGCATTGGACCAAGAGAGAGATAATGGTTAAAAGCCTTTTGTGTTTTTGTGTTGTGTTTTTGTTTTTATGTTTCTCATTCTTATTTTGTGTTTTTGTTTTGTTTATTCTTTGAATTTTTTGCTTTCATGAAAGTTTTTTTTCTGATCAACACACACATTCACTTTTCTAAAAATGAAAAATCTACTTCCTGTTTTTTTTTTTTTTTTTGAAATCTTTGGTAAGTTGTATTTGACTTCTCTAAAACAGTCAAAGGATGGAAACTCATGTTTTTAACTCTTAATCTCTATTTCCTAAAAGAGGTTATTCTACTTTTGATTTAAAATCTTTTTCATCTTTTAAATTGGTTTTTGAAACAAATTTTTTTTATCTCCCTACATTCTATTTATCGCATAGGAATCTTTTGCAAGGTGCTGAATCTACATCATAATTTTCTTAATCAAGAATTTCATTTTTGTCAATAGTATGGGTTTACTTTTGATTTTTAAGATTTTGAAAAGGTAGCATATTCAAAAAAATTGGTCAATGATGCCAAAAATAAAAGATGCGCAAAGATGCCAAACTGAGAAAAAAATTAGAATACACAAAGTGTATCAAAAGATGTGCAGTGCCCCAACCAATTGTCAAGAGGTATAAAATGAGCCCACAAATTTAATGCTTACCATTCTTGTACTTCTTAAAAGCATAAGAAAACCCTTGATACTTTTGATACTTGAGTTTGAAAATCTTGATTCTTTATTCAACAATTCGTGCATTGATCTTCTATTAGATATATTTTATGGAAAGAGTTTTTGAAAAATGATTGTTTCTTTCTCTAAGTTATTTCATGATTTAGATATTGAATTAAAATTTTTTTGAGCCTTTTTAAAAAACTTGAGTTTGGATTATCAAATTCTGAATTTCTAACCTTTTCTGGGCTATGCGTTGTCAATCCAATTATACTATGTTTTTTATTAAAACTAAGAGGTAACTTTCTCATTTTAAGAATATATGCTTTTACACTAGATCAGGGAACATTTTTTTTTGTTTTGTTCATTTTTTTGTGCCTCCTCTCTTTTTGATAATGTCAAAAGGGGGAGAACGTAATGTTGAATTTGTATATTTTTTTTCAAAAAATTAAAAATAACAAAAATATTTTTTATCTCCCCTATTTTTTAAAAAGGGTTTATTCTAGTGAGGGGGAGATTAGGAGAATTTTTTTTTTTTGAAAATTCAAATTGAATTATTTGCAATCATAAAAAATGTGGAGATTATTGTGGATCAATGGCTTATGATTTTGATGATAGCAAACATTTTTATTTCTCTACGACTGCCTTATGTACTGACATTTTAGGTTCGCACGATTTGACTGCAATTTAGAATCAACTCAAGATTGGGTAGACTAGGTCTGAGTCAGTTTGTACACTTTTTTCTTTCTTGAGTCTGTTGTATTGGTTTGACACCAGATGATTTGTAACTTGGAAGATTTTCTATTGTTCCCTGAAGATTTTTATTTTTGGTAACATTGTCTGGGATAATATTTATATCGTCCTAGACGATCTGTCCAAAACTAGAAACTCTAATTAGGGCATCCTCATTAAGGCAGCCGTCATGAGCTGATCAGCCTGGACGATAAGCTCAATTCAGAAAGAATCAATCGCCATGATTAGATTAAGCATTCATTATTTTAGGAAATCGGCCAGGACGATATTCACATTGTCCAGGATGATCATAGGATCGACCGGGATGATTTCCTAGACGATTTACATCAGCCAGAATCTATTCAGGGTGATGATCAGGACGATTGAAATCGGTTTTAAACTAATCGTCCGGGATGATTGTGAGATCAGCCAGGACGATGTAACCAATTTTCTTCTGATCATCCCAAATCATCTCGGGCTGATGAGCTGAATTTGAACTGATCGCACAGGATGATATGCATATCGTCCTGGACGATAAAGTTGGCAACTTGCATTAATGAGCTCGTTTTTAGCTCTTTTATTTATGCTATGACATGACACTTTGTAAGTGTCTTTGGCAGCCATTGTAGCTTCATTCTTGTGGGGGAGACTTGAAGAGAGAGCTTGAAAGGGAGTGAGGAACAGGTGAAGTCTGAGAGGAAGAAGATCCTGTGAGGGGCGACTCAAGAGAGTGTGGAGGGGGATTCTACACAGTTGCTCCAGCAGGCTTGCATCTTAATAACGTCGGATTCAAGGCTTGTCTCGAGGGAGGTTCACCAAAGAAAAAGTTCACTTTGGTGTCAAAGAGCCCGACGACTTCGCCGCACCGGGGAAGGTGGAAGTAATTTTGTAAGGGCTTCTCCGCCTAGCTGTGGGGGCTAAAGGAGAGACACTTATTTTAGTGCAATACTTGGAGGGTGCCTCCAAGGAGTGGACGTAGGTCAAGATTTGACCGAACCACTATAAATCTGGTGTGTTCTTTCTTATTATTTTCTTCCGTATTTAATTTCCTCATTTATTTTATTTGTGGTGATTTTGGTTTGTTCTTTGCTTAAAGTTTCTTATTTACCAATTCACCACTCTCTTTATTTAGCCTTGGGCCAGTTTTATAGGGCTTAACATCCCTAACAAACTTTCAAGTGATTTCAGAGCACTTTCTAGTGTCATCTAAGCACTCTCAGTGGCATTCTAGGGTACATTTCACACACTTGCACTATTTATTATAGTACACATTGGGTGTAGAGACTAAAATTATATGATTCATAGCATAATACAAATATATTACATTCTTCTTTTCATAAGAAGGGACTCAAACCTATTTGAGTTCCTAAATCTGGCGTTTGATGACTTTGCAGGCTTGCTCTCACAAAAGGCCTTGTGAGAGCATATGGTACTTGGACAGCGGAGGCTCATGGCTCTTAATTGCATAATCTTGTTTCTTAATAAATTCTAATTTTGTATGTTTTCTACTCTATAGTTTGTTATTATTTTCCATTCTTTCTTTTTTGTTTGTTGTTATTTTTTCTACACTTTTATTTGTTTCAGATTTGGTTGTTTCACTTTTACTTGCTTTTGTTCTTCGTGTTTTATTTCTACCATTTTAGTTTTTTTTTGTCTTTGTGGTCACTACTAAAATGATATTTTATGTCTTATTTTTATTTTTGAAAATTTATAATAAATATTTGACATCACTAAATCAGTTAAAGGGAGAAATGCCATTGATTGTTTACCTTCCTTTAACTTTTTTTAGTGGTGTAATTTTCTTTTCTAAACAAAAGTTTATTTCAAATTAACAACTAGACTTTATGATTGAGATCATTTTTGTCTTGTTATAGTAATCTATCTTATATATAATGTTCAAAGTCATTATATTACTTTTAAATTCTTTAAAATCTTATCGTTGCATTTATCATATGAATTTGATTCTATTTTATGATTTATTCTTCCCTATATTAGAGAGTGAGTTTTTCTTCTCTAATATATGGAAGATATACTCACAACTAAGAGTATTTAAGAGCTTCAAAAGGGATCTTACTTGCAAAAATTAAGGGCATAAAATGAGCCCCAAAAAAGAAAAAAAAAATGAAAAGATGTGCAATGACTGCAAAAATTAAAAGATACACAAAGTGTATCAAAAATTAAAAGATGCACAAAGTACGTCAATCAATTGACAAGAGATATAAAATGAGCCCACCAATAGACAAGCTTCCTTCTGTTTCAACTTTTTAAATCTTAAAAGAATTCATATGTCACTTCATATTTTCAAAGGCTTGATTTTGAATTTTGTGTTTGTGAAAAATTACTTTGGTATATTATTCTATAAGATATTTTTCTATAAATAAGTTTTTAGTGGATCTATTTTTCTTATCCAATTAATTTTTCTAAATTAGGTGTTTTGTTTTCAAAAGACAATTTGCCCTGAGAGAAGTCCGAGTAAGGGCTAAAAGGATCGGCTATTCTACCGTTTTTAATATTCTGATAATGTTAACTCATTGTTCTTATAATTCTCTTAATTCAATCAGATGGAGACTTTATTATTTTTATGTTTTGATTAAATAAAAAAAAAGAAAAAAATAACAAAAACACTATGCTTTCATTTTTCTTTTTCTTTACATCTTATGTTATGCTTTTCTTTTCTGGTTTTCCCTCCTTTTTGTGATGTCAAAAGGGGGAGTAATTGTCCTATTTTTATGTTATTTATTTTATGTTGTATTGTGTTCATTTTTTAATGTTGATTAGTTGTACTGTGTTTGTCCCTTAGTTCCTATCGAACTGATTTAATTTTTTTTGTGTTTGCCATCATCGAAAAGAGAGAGATTATTATGAATCTGATTTCTGGGAATATGATTTTGATGATAGCAAAGATTTCTATTTTTCTATGTCTGCCTTGCCTACTAACATTTCAGGTCCATAAGATCAAATTGCAAATTGAGCCAGCTTAAGATTGGGTAGACTAGGTCTGAGTCAGCTCATAATGTACGTCATGTGTATTTTACCCTTTCTTGAGTCAATTATAAATGATGTGTATCATGTTGCTAAGTAACCTTGAACACACACACTTGGGATTTTTTTTGACTATTTTAGAGTTTTTTATTTTCGATCTCATAATCTAAGACTATCCAAAAATCATCCTAGACGATCAATTAAAAATAGAAATCCTAATTAGGGCATCATGGTTAAGGTAGTTACAATTAATTGAATCATCCTAGATCGATGATATTCTCATCATCCTAGACGATATTCTCATCGTCTTGGATGATATGCTCAAATTAAAAAGAATCAGCCACCATATCTATTTAGACATCTTTTATTTTTGGACGTCATCCTGGACGATGCACTACAATTATATCTAAATTAATCTGCAATTAAGAAAAGTAATTAAGATTTGATTGCTCGATTATATCATCCTGGATGATCACAGGATCATCTGGGATGATCAGTTCACAAAACTTAGTTCTTCCTAGACGATCAAACATCGGCTTGGTTCCATTCAGGGAGATGCTCTAAACGATATGTATTGAATTGAACTAATTGTATGGGATGATCGAGAGATCGGCCAAGATGATCAAGTTATTTTTTCATCGTTCAGACATCCATTCATGGCGATGTTCTGGATGATATTTGTCATTTTGTACTAATCTGTCTGCTTCTAGAGGAAGTAAAAAGAGTTGTGTTCTCTGCCTAGTTCTAGAGTAAGCAAAAGGAGTTGAGTTCTTTTCCTCACCGGGGTTGGTTGAAAGGAGTTTTTGTACGGGCTTCTTAACCTTGCTATGGGGGTAAAATGAGACACTGAGTTTAGTGCAATACTCGGAGGATAGGCTCCGGAGAGTGGATATAGGCCAAGTTGACTGAATCACTATAAAATCTGGTGTGTTCTTCCTTATTATTACTTTCGTATTTAATTTTCGCACTTTGTTTCTCTTATGGTGAATCTTTGTTTTGTTGAGTTTGTGCTTCTGTTTGAAAATTTTTTTAAAATACCAAATCATCCCCTCTTGGTTAGCCTTGGGATTAATTCATAAGGGCTTAACATCCCTGTCAAACTTTTAAATAATAATAATAAAGAAAGGAAAGAAAGGCTTAATTTTAGGCTAAACAATGTCTATTCCAACAATTTGGGGCCCTTGAGAAATTTTGTGTGTTATGGACTTATTATGATATTTTTAGCGCCAAACGAAACCTCTATGATCAATTTTGAGCTAATTTGAATATTTCAAGGCATAGCTATTTAACATATTTTTCTTTAAGTGATTTGATTATACAGATAACTGAAATTAATTAAGAAAATTTTACTTTCTCCATGGCCTCGAGAGTGGTCCATATTAACGTCTAGGGACCGGGCGCACCTTAAAACTTTTTTTAACTTTAATTTTTGTGCTACAACATATTTTGAAGATTTGAATTATATTTTTGAATGTAACAAGCTTCAACATGTGAAAATAGATGCGAATGATATGATTTGAGAAATTGCATATGATTAGCATGAATTTTAAGGCAATATTTGAATTGAAAAGTTTTGATATTATTTTGGATTATCTGAATTTTGTTTTTAGCAAACTTATAGTCAAACTAAATGTATTGTTGAAAAAAACCTATCAATGCTACAGATGATCTGATCGGAGACCAACTAAACTCAAATCATGTACTTCAATTATATTTAGAAGCTTATAAATATAAATTCTTTTATCAAAGGAGATCTTATTATAGTAGGCTTATAATCAAATTGAGTGACTTGAGAGACAAATCTAACTTGCCTTAATCATTTTATTCTATTATCAAAGCAATTAATATAGATCATATGACAGAATGCTTTGTATTCCAACCAAATTTATCAAAATATCTGCCACAAAAGTTTAAAAATATAGGCTCCTTCTCTAAAGAAGAGATGTTCAAGATCTAAGAGCACTAAAAACAGTTATGGTCAGTTGGCATCACTACCAAAGACCAATACTAATTTTACCACCATCCCAAGATTTCACTCATGATCTAACCCTATTGTTGGGTTTTTAATTGTCCGTAATTGGGCATTTAAATTCCATAATACTTACAATGGGAATCAATCAATTATTCACAACATAATCCCTTCTTCTTCAATTGGGTTGAAAGAAAGATTTTTGTACCTTATTGTATAGTGTTTTATTACAACTAGGTCAAGCCGTATAGTTTCACCCTTTCAGGTTTTCAAACAAAATTTTCAGAGCGTGTTAGATATTTGTATAATGCTAAAATATTAAACTCACTTTCTATATTTGTAAATTTTCTGGCACGCAACAAATTTAAATTTGATTAGAGTCCTAATTAAGATAATCAAAGTAATATTACTATTTAGTAATGATAATTAAGTGTTTTAAGCATCACATGTTGACAAAAAAATTATCACTTCATGTTGATTTAAAACAGTCAAATCAAACAATTTTGAACTCATTTAGTAGCGAAACTGCAGCCCCAACCAAGAATGCCCTAAGCACTTCTAATTAAAGCTTCGTTTGTAACTATTTTTTTATTGCTTCTTAAAGCAGATTTTTATACGAAAACTTTTTTTTTTTTTTTTTTGTATTAGAAAGCTTCTTTAAGAAGCAGTATGAAAGTCATACCAAACAAAGTCTATGTTAAGTTTTTTAAAATTTTTAGAAAACTGTATCTGAATCAATTGAAATTTGTTGAAGAAAAAAAAAAATCTGAGAGAATCAATTAAAGAACTTGTCCTATAACGAGTCCGTTAATTATAAAAAATTTTATATATCCTCATTTGTTTTGAGAAAGTTTGACATTTCAATGTATGTTTTAATTTGAATAAAAAAAAAAGACCTTTTTTGGCTGTGAAGACTGAAGACAGTTTTCTATGAAATGATTGATATGTTAATTTATTTCTTTGTCAAAAATAAATTCTTCTAAAGTGTAGTTTAAACAACTAATTTTGAAAAAAAAAAGATGCAAAATTTATTTTCAAAATTCCCTCATATATCTAGGGGTGTCAATTTCGGGTCACGGGTCGGGTTCGGGTCGAACCCGAACTGACCCGAGTTCAAACGGGTCAACCCTAACCCGACCCGGGTAGAGAAACGGGTCGAAAAACCGAACCCGGACCCGACCCGGCGGGTTGCCGGGTTGACACGACCCGACCCGGTTTGGGTGGCCGGCGCCGGAACCGCGGCGGCAGAGACGGCGGCGGACGCGAGCGCGACGGGCGGACGCGAGCGCGCGACAGCGCGGGCGCGGGCACGCGGGCGCGAGTCGGGCGCGGTCGGGCGCGGGCGAGGCGGGCGCGAGGCGGGGGCGCGGTCGGGGGCGACGCGCGCGGGCAGTCGCGGGCACGCGGGCGCGCTGGGGGGGCGCGCGCGCGGGAGCAGGCACGCGGGCACGGGGGCGCGGTCGGGCGGCGCGGGCAGCAGCGCGGGCGAGCGCGCGGCGGGCAGCGCGGGCAGGCGCGCGGCGGGCAGCGCGGGCAGGCGCGCGGCGGGCAGCGCGGCGGGCAGCGGGGTAGAGGCGGGATTTGAATTTTTTCGAATTAAACGGGTTGGCGGGTTGACCCGGCAACCCGCCGAGTCAACCCGAACCCGACCCGTTTTTTGAAACGGGTCGATTTCTGGAACCCGAACCCGACCCGTTTTGAAATCGGGTCGGGTTCAACCCGGATTTTCCGGGTCGGGTTTTCTTGTCGTGTCAAATATTGACACCCCTACATATATCTCATAGAAAGATTTTCTAACAGGATTTGCCTCCATTAATTAAACAGTATAATATTCAATATTTTTTCAATAGGGATTTGTCTCCAAATATAAATTATATGCATAAAATAAAAACAAAATTCCTTATTACTTTCATAAACCACTCAAATGCTTCTTTTGGGAAAGGACAAAGCTTTGCCACCCAAATGTGCTCATTGTGTATCGAAAAGAAAAAAAAAAAGAATAATCAAACTTATTTATGTTTAAATGAACTACAACAAATGGAATTAAATTAATTTAAATATATAGGACATATTGCATGAAATATATAAAAAAACAAGGGTTTCAAAAAAAGACCCAACCCAAAAAATCCATGTTTGGGTTGAACCGCTTTTTTATGAACAGGTCTAGGTTAGGTTTGAAATTTTGACCCATTTATCAAATGAGTTGGGTTTCGATTCACTTGTTAACCCAAATTTGACCTAAAATGCCATGTTTAATTTTTTTGCTTTAAAATTTTTATTTGTTGGTATGACTATCTTAATTTTTATTAATTAATCTAAAATCTATTGTTAATATATATATATATATATATATATATATATATATATATATATATATATATATATATATATATATATATATATATATATATATATATATATATATATATTAAAACGAGTTATCATGTGCTGTTCACGGCATTCGGGTTGCTAACGAATTATTTTTTGGGTCGGCACTTTAGCCATTTGTTAAACTGGCCAACTTCGGGTTGACAGATTCGGGTCGTGTTAGACCCAAACCTGACCTGTTTTTATGTGGCCCAATTGGTTTGTAAATCTGGGTTTATATTTTTCTTAATATTTTACTATTTTAAATTATGCTTCGTAGAAAATATTTATGAATTTATATTTGGTTTGTAAAATTACTTGATGTTGGAGGAGTTTCTCTTTAGTGGCCCAATTGTTCTGATGATTATTTACAAATATCTTTGTTGCGTCTTGGATTATTCACACAGGTAGAGAAATATATGGTTAACGTCTTAGTGTTATACGAAGATCTAGCATTCAATAATATAAAATAGAGAGGGTGTATCATTGATAAGTGACACCAGAGTTTTTACATGAAAACCTCCTAAGAAGGTGGAAAAACCGTAGGGCATGGTCGAGTTTGAATGAATCAAGTAGTCTTTGTAATCAATTACAAATGAAGCCCTTCTTTGGGAGAAGTATTTGATTTGATGTAGCAAATATACATCATATAGAGTGGATTACATAGTGGAAACTGGAAGAACAAACATTGATATGTTCATTTGGTTAGTGGGACCACAGTTGGTAGGCAATAGAGGTTGGAAAGAATGTAGTCTGGAGACGGAGGTCGGACGATGAAGGTTGGAAGGATCGTAGCAGTGAAGGAGGTCAAAAATACCGTATCAACGAGTGATGGAGATTGGAAGGACCGTAGTTGGCAGGAGACTTAAAATGGAAAGAGCATAGTATGGTGACAGTGGTTAGAGGGACTGTAGTCAGCGAAGGAGGTTGGAATATCAACGGGCGATGGAGGTTGGAAGGCCCGTAGTCCGCGGGCGACTGAGGTCTGAATGACTGTAGTCTGGTAATGATGGTCGGAGGGACTGTAGTCGGTGGAGGAGATTGGAAGGATTGTACTCGACGGAGGAGGTTAGAAGGATCGTAGTTGGTGGGCGACAGAGGTTAGAAGGGCCATATACGATGGGCGACAGAGGTCGAAAATAATGTTGTCTGGTGGTGGTCAGAGGGACCGTAGTCGGTGGAGGAGCTTAGAAGGATCATAGTTGGTTGGGGCGATAGAGGTTGGAAAGATTGTATTCTGGTGATTAGTGGTTAGACGGACCGTAATCGACAAAGGAGGTTGAAAGGATCATAGTCGGTGGGCGATAAAGGTTTGAAGGAATGTAGTCGATGAAGGAGGTAGGAAGGACCATAGTCGATGGGCGACAGAGGTTGGAAGGATCGTAGTTGCTGGGAAATAAAGGTAAAAAATACCACAGTCTGGTGATGGTGGTCGGAGGGACCGTAGTTGGCAGAGGAGGTAAGGAAGACCATAGTCTGTAGGAGATAAACATTGGAAGGACAGTAGTCTGGTGATTGTGGTCGAAGGGGCCATAGTCTGTTGAGGAGGTCAGAAGGACCATAGTAGGTGGAGGAGGTCAAAATGACTGTAGTCAACGGAGGAGGTCGGAAGGGAAGTAGTCGGTGAAAGAGATCAGAAGGATCGTAGTCGGGGGCTGCAAAGGTTGGAAGGACCATAATTTAATGACAGTGGTCGGAGGGACCGTTATCGGCAGAGGAGGTCAGAAGGACCATAGTCGGCAGGGGATGAAGGTTGAAACAACCATAGTCTTGTCATGGGTAGAAGTCCGGCGATAGGTATAAGTCCATTATCGGGTTTTGATGATGGTTAGTGGCTAGATGGAAGTCCCTCTGTGGTCGACGACTAGGTTGTAATCCGACTATGGTCGGGCTGAAGTCTGGCGGCGATCAGCGTACGAGTGGTGGTTAGATGATGGTCGGGCTAAAGTCCAGCGGTGATCAGCATCCAGGTGGAAGTTCGGTGGCGGTTCACCGTCGGTGTTGGCTTAACGAAAGTCGGGTCCAACGAAGGTCGGCCATCAGGTGGTTGTCAGATGATGGTTAGGCTTAATTTTGGTGGCAGTGGGTGAAAGTTCGACGGTGATCTAAGATCGAGCAGTGATCCGACAGAAGTCGATGGGGGTTCGTAGGTGGTGGTGCTGGAGCTCTTGAAGCCTTATAGCTCTCTCCAATATCTAGCCTAGCTGTCTCCCTCATGTAGAGAGTGGGGGTCTATTTATAGATTTTCATGAGTGGCTGACCCCGTAATTATAGAGAATATCCGGGGTAGATTCGGAGTGCTCCATCAGATGTCTCATATTGATTCCCCCAATTATAGAGAGTTTTTCTATTGTTTTAGTGCCTTAACGATGTTAGAATTCAGCAATCTTGGGCTCGTTGGATTCGTCTCACCAAGACTCTTGATTTGATTATAAGAATGAAATATTTGGATATTAGTTTGTAATCCAAATAATGTTATGACCCTTCCAAATGTGGTTCGGGCTTCCGATTTGGACATATTTGGGCTTGGGTTGAATTGATTTTGGTGCCATTAGGTTCGTCTCTTTGAGATGTTCGATTTGACCGTAAGTTTGCTTAAATTGAAATTCAGATGATTCCAAGTTTAATTTAGAAAGTTTCCAACTTGAATATGCCTCGATATTGATGCTCGATCAAAGCAATTTTAGATGACATATCAATCTTAATAATATATATATATATATATATATATATATATATATATATATATATATATATATATATATATATATATATATATATATATATATATATATATATATATATATATATATATATATATATATATATATATATATATATATATATTCATGAATTTTTGAAGTAGATGCTTCAATATTTTTGTATTATCTCCAATTTTAAACCACGAGATTTCATGCAATGTATATATAATGGACAACCACGTTCTATAATAGGATTTATGTGATGCAATTGAAACACAATTTTATTTCCCATTGTGACCCAAATTTTTTCCTCTTGATCTCCATACTAAAATTACGTTGTATTGGTTGATGCTACAACAATATAAGCATTTCATGATGTTACTTTCAAAGAAATTGAAACTGAAAGATAGATAGGTTTTCATAGTCCACTTGACTAGAGCCCTAAATTGGGCAATCATATATCAAATAGCTACTAAATAAAATATGCACATTAGATGTATTAACATTTAGAATTATAGATATTCAACATATGGATTTGTGTCTTAATTTATAAACCAATGTAAAAATATAAATAGTCATTTCCCTTGATGCATAAGAGTGAAGATCATCAATGACCTTAATAAAAGAAAAAAGAGTAGTGGAAATCAACCCCAATGATTAGTGTCATAGCTGGGTAAATTAATCATGATGATAACTATTATAACTAAAGCAAACTTGTTAATATTAGGAGAAGCTGATGTTAGTCTGCAATCATTATAACTGATCATTGACAAAATTAACTTAATATGGAGCAAAGGAGAAAAAATAATACCATCTAAATATCAATAAGAGAAACCAAAAATAACTAATTAATTGGTGTTGTTGTTTGCTGCAGTTTGGCTGCTGCCTTTGTTGCAAAACCTTTCATGTTGTAGTTTGTTCGTATTGGTTCTAATTTAGGGGTGGATGTTGTTGTAGCTTGGTGAAGTTTCTCTGATTTGTGTTCATATATTTGGTTTATGAGTTGGAGGTTTGATTTATATGGTGGTTATTCTGTCTACTGGAGATGTGTTTTTCTTCATGGTGGTTAACCTTTGTTGTTGCACCTTTCGTGTCGTAGTTTGTTTGTATTGCTTCTTATTTAAGGGTGGTTTTTGTTGTGGCTGGGTGTAGTTGCTGTGTTTTTTCTTGATATTTTTGGTTTATCTATTGGAGCTTGGATTTATGCACTGGTTATTATGTCTACTGGGGATGCATTTTCCTTCCATGTGGTTAATTAGTTGTTCATGTCCTATTTATATTACTTTTTCTTTATTCATTTCTTCAGTTACAAGTTTCATGGAGCTTGCTTAAGACTGGCTTTTTATCATTTTAACTAAGTTTACTCTTTTTCACTTTATGTTGTTTTTATCATTTCTTATTTATGTGCTTCTTTTTGGTTGGTTCCCAGTGTGGTTGGCTGAGATTTCTATGTTTGATGGTTCTAATTATTTTCTTTGATTGGTTCACTGAGAGTGGATTTTCTTCTATGATTTCTATGGTGTTGCTGCGAGCTATTTACTTTTAAGCATTTTCCTTGGTTCCTATTGAGCTTCTTGTATATCTCAAGCTTTGGTTACTTTTTCTTTTTTTTGGAGTTGACTTCTTTCCTACCTTCTTACTCTTTTTATTTTTGCTTTTATTGAACTTTGTCAAGGATCTTAGACTATTAGGATTTTTTTTGGCTTTTTGATTGTATCTCTATGAGAGCTATTGAGTTTTTGATTCCTTTAAGGACATGTTTTCCATTTTGATAAATTAACATGTAAATTCATGTTTGGGTTTTCTCCACCAAAAAAATAAAAAAAATAAAAAATAAAAAGAAAAGAAGAGAGAAACCAACAATCAAGGGTTAGTAAGACAGGCAAGAAATGAGCCATTACAAATAGAGCATTCAATTGTCATGAAATTGACATATGAATAGTTTAAATATGTTTGTATGATGAATAAGACAGATAGTTTCGCCTCCTATAATTTGGTCATAAAACCATTACGGGATAATACATAGTAGACTAATTTTAATCGAGTAGCAACATTAATAATAATTATTTTAATTATGCACCAGTTCTTTACCTAGTGGTTCATTCCTCTCACTGATCAGAGTGCTTCTAAAATTAAATGGAATTTTAAAAAGAAATTAAATTTCTTCGGATCAGTTGTTAGAAATAAGGCTAGATTGATAGCAAAGAGGTATAACTAAATAAAATGGATATATTTTGAGGACTTTACCTCAATAGCTATATTAAAAGTTATCAAGGTATTATTAGTATTTGCATACTTTAAAGGATTCAAATTATATTAGATAGATATAAAATATGACATTTTAGATTGAGTAATTAAAGAAGATGTTTATATAGAATAATCCAAGGTTTTGAGCCTTACGTATTTTCAAATCTTCTCTATTAACTTATGAAATATCATATGCCACCACTCTCTCACTCATCATTTATTCAGCCAATAACGTCTCAGCTGCCAAAGTATCACCATACCCATTCGCCTAATATCAAGAACAGATAAAGCAGTGGGCAAAGCCCAATTGGTGAATTGGTTTCTTGACAACAAAAAGATATAACTTCCACATGAATGCATCAAGAAGCTAGTGAAATGGAATAATCTAGCTTCCAGTTCAATTTCGGGTTAGATTCGAACCCGACCCGTGACCCAATTTTTACAAACGGGTAGAAATCCCTAACCCGAACCCGACCCGGTTCGGTTCTGGTTGACCCAAACCTGAAATTTTTGGGACAGGTTCGGGTCGGGTTTTTGGGTCGGGTCAAATATTGACACCCTATTTTTTTATTATTATTGGAGTGATTTAATAGAAGAGATGTTTAAATGAAAATTAAGATTTAATTTGAGTTATAATTTTATAGTATAATCTTAATTTTAACTAACATTACTATAATCTAAATAATGCACGGCTTTAATATAGTCAAAAATGAAGCCACCTTTGTGCATTTAATTGCCGTAGTATAACATTTGATTATAATGTTAATGTAATCAAATCCATTTTATAAATAAATGAAAGCAGCTTCATTAAAGCCTTTAAAATTCTATGTACTTATATATATATATATATATATATATATATATATATATATATATATATATATATATATATATATATATATATATATATATATATATATATCCTTTAAAATTTTATGTACACATTTCATTTGTTAAAATTTGATTAAAGTAACGGCTAAGAATTTATTAAATAAAATAAATATTAAAATTAAGTTTTAAAATTAATTTGGAATGAGATCTACATAAAGAGCATTAAATTATATAAGTATTATTTTTTTTGAAATATTAATTATTTATATTCTAACGAATGGCCAAGATAATTTAAGAACAAATAAAATGAATGGCTAAGATTTGCTGTGAAAACAGTTATGTAAGAATACCATAAGATAATTTTAAAGCCGCTGAGTTAACATTGTGATTTATATAATACGATGTATGTATCTCAGCATAAAACGATCAAGAAGAATGCAAGAAGAAGTCCAACAAGCTAAACAGTTCAGCACAATAAAAGGTGCATGTTGTTATTAAAACGAAAAAGTGCCAGATATGCGACTTTTGTTGCTTAAAAAAACATTGTTAAGCCAGACAATACAGAAAATAGTGACAAAAAATTTTAATCTTTTAAAGTAGAGAGACATATGATTTACTTTTATTTCATATCAACATGTATAATTACAAATCAAACCAATGGAACTGCATTATCTATTCCCTTGCCATACTTCACATATATTTCCTCCTCTCTTCCTCCAAAAGAAATATGTTACGACACTCTCTTGCTCGGTGAAATAAAACCCATATGCACAAATCTTTTCCCCAGCCACAATCACAATCTCATTGCACGCCATGCCTCGCAAGAACAAATCTTCGAATCGCTCTCGCGGAAGTTCCAAGAATCCTCAACAGCCGCCTCCATCCGATGAACACCCGCCGCCAGCAAGAAAAACCAAGCCTCCTCTTCGACTGCTACCTCCATTGCTCGAAAAACAATGGACAGCGGAGGAGATTTGGGCTCTCATGACCCAAACCGAAAGAAGTTATTCGATGGATAGATTCTCAGATACACCAGAATATTGGAACAGCATCGCTCCATATTTTCCGGGCTCAAGCGCAGAGAGCTTGCGCAAAATGCACTTGTCCATAATTAGTCTTCAAAGTATCATCGTTCCGTGGAAGAAAGATGAGGTTCAGACACTGATTGCAAGCGTTTACGGATATATTGAAGAACCAGTGGATACACCCCAATGGTGGGGGGAGATCGCCTCGAATCTTCCTCGCAGAACCGCGCTAGATTGTCGTGTAGCGTACAATACATATGGCTTGTCAAGGTGGCTTTCACAGCCACGACAGCATGAGATGAGCCAGCCCGTAGTCCCAAGTAGTACAATTGATGCCGTGATTACTTCTTGTGAAAGAACTTCCATAGAACCTTCGAAGTCTAAAGATAAGGAGAACGAGCAACAAGAAGAGACATGCGAGCCTTTAGTCCCGAACAATATAATGGATACCGGGGCTACTTTAAAGCAAAGAACACCAGAAGTTGTAGCTGAGACTAAGTCTAATGGGAAGAAGAAGAAAAAGAAGAAGAAGAAGAAGAAGAAACAACATGAAGAAACGATGGAACCCTCAGTCCCTAGCAATACTATTGATGTCGGGTGTACTTTTACAAACATAACTTCAGAAATACCTTTAATGACATTATCTAAAGGAAAAGAGAAGCAACAACCAGAACAAGAGGAGATGTGGCAACACTTTTTTGCAAATAGTACAACGTTTCCCGGGGAAACTTCATCGCAAACTCCAGAAGAATTTTCTAAGACGATTTCTAACGACAAGGAGGAGCTTCCACAACAGGAAGAAACAAGGCAGCACTCATTCGAAAGCAGCACAACATTTTTGTGGGATACTTCTTCTAAGGAAACCCCAGAAGAAATTCCTATGATGACTTTTAAAGACAAGGAGAAGCTACAACAACAGGAGGAGACGAGGCCACACACATTCGAAGGCAGTATGATGTATACCAGAGACACTTCTAAAAAACCTTCGAAAGACATTCCTAAGACGACATCTAAAGACAAGGAGAAGCCGCATCAACAGGAAGAAATGAGCCACCACTCATTCGCCGGCATTACAATGTATCCCGAGTACACTTCTTCTAAAAAAGTTTTGGATGAAATGCAGCAGCACACATTCACGAGTGGTACAACGTTTCTTGAGGGCACTTCTTCACAAAGAAGTTTTGTAGAGCCTCTCAAGAACTGGAAGCTTGAAGACTATGTTTTATTGATGAAGAATCTTACATTAAACATGCATGTGGATACTGATAATGCTTGTACGATGGAAATCATTGCATCGTGGATTGGGGGAAAGACTGGAGATGAGGTTCGCCATCTTATTCTCAAATGGCGTCCTCAGTTACTAGCAGCGCTTGAGAAAGCCAATAGAATTACGTGGTCGTCGTTTGGGACAAAGGACTTGGAGACGTCTAATTCCAGGAAGAATGATGATGCCGGAAATTGTTAGTATCTGTTCCACCTCCGTTGTTCTTGTTTTAGGATTTGATAATAAAAGAAAACATTTGTGTGAGGAAAATATTGAATTCCTTAATTAAAATGTTTTTCGAGCGGCGAGCTCTAATCGTCGACAGGAACTATGTCATTGAAGCACGCAAAGAAGCTTCTTTAGTGCCTCTCCAAATTTATTTAAGTTGACTCAATATTGTTAAAACCTAATTTAAAAGATAATTATTTTACAGGACTTATTAATTGAACTATCTCAACATATTTTATAAGTCCTAAAAGATGACAAGGTCTCCAAAAACATTATGCAGGATTTTAAACTTAACATGCATTTGAAGTTTTCTGTCATTTTATCTTTTGACTGAGAGTGGCATCACAAAAAAATACTGTTATGGATATTATTCATTCTTTTAGCCTATTTTTAAGGAATGTTTCCGACCTTTTTTGGGGAGGCGAATGATGTCCTCTGTGACTTGTAATCGAGGCTATTATCGTTGAACATATCAAATCAAGCGTAGTTCAACATAAATGGAACATTAGTCTCAAAGAAAAAGGAACCAAAACAACAAGTAGCAATAAAAGGAGAGAGTTGAAATAAAAATTGATATATCATTAAAAAAATTATCTTGATCGAGCACGAATCTCGAGGCAAAATAAAGTTAAAAACTTCCGAAATTAATATTACGACCATCTGAAATTCGATTTCAACAAACTCGGTAGTCGAACTGAACATCTCAAAAATAAGAACCGAACAACATCAAATTCAACTCAATATGAGCTTAAATGAGCCCAAATCAAAGACCTGAAGTGCATTTGTTGTTTCTTGAAATCCTTTCAACCGTTTTTTTTATAATTATACCAATGTGATTTCTATTTTAATTATGATCTATATATGCTAATGGTTTGTCTAACAAGTTTCCAACAAGACTACACAGATTTATTTTTTGGTTTTTGAATTGTTATTGGTATAAAAAGTTTTGCTGGTTTACCAACTTATACATTGTGTTCTTTAAGCTTGATTCAAGGATGATTGGGATGAGTGTTGATCTTTGGATCTCCATTTTTTGGGTGCTGCTCCTGACTGTCCTAGAATGTTACTAGTTTTTTTTGTATTGGTGCTTAATTAGAGAGGACCTTAGGCTATGATGTTTTTTTCTTTCTATTTGCTTTGTAGTTCTTTTGATCAGTAGCGAGGTAAAAGTTCCCTTTAAAGACTTCTAATATATCCTTTAGTTAACTCGTAAACCTGTTACTAGATTTCAATTAAAAAGTGGAAAAAAAAACTTTTAAATTTTCTTTAGATGAATACAAATGAAAAACTATTTGCTATTTTGATATTGTGTACATCTCAAAATAAAATTTAAAAAACTCAAAATCCTTCATCATTAAAATTTAATAAAATATTCCAAATCAATTTTCTCAATATTTGTTAGGAATTTCTTCCCGGATTTTATCTCATTTATTTTGAAAACAGTTATGTAAGAATACCATAACATTATTTTAATGCCGCTGAGTTATCGTTGAGATTTATATCATACGAAGTATGCATCTCAACATAAATAGAATAACATGTAAGTCCAATTTAATTTAAACTACAGAATATCCTTAATGTTTTTTATTTTTATTATTATTGTCGAGATAAAATGATCAAGAAGAAAGCAAGAAAAAGTCCAACGAGCTAAACCGTTAGGACAATAAAAGTTGCATGCTATTATTAAAATAGAAAAGTGCCATACATGGGGCTTTTGTTGCTTAAAAAAATATTGTTAAGCCAGATAATTCAAAAAATAGAGACAAAAAAGTTTAATCTTTTAAAGTAGAGAGACATATGACTCACTTTTATTTCAGATCTACTTGTATAATTACAAATGAAAACAAACAGACTGCATTATCTTTTCCATTGTTCTCCTTTACATATATTTCCTCTTCCCTTGCTCGAAAAGAAATATATTACAACACTCTCTTCGGCTACATGAAAGAAAACCCTTGTGTGTAAATCTTTTCCCCAACCACGATCACAATCTCCTCGCATGCCATGAGTCGCAAGAAGAAATCTTCTCGTCAGTCTCACAAAATTTCCAAGAATCTTCAACACCCGCCTCCATCCAATGAACACCCGCTGCCACCAAGAAAAACCAAGCATCCTCCTCGACTGTTACCTCCATTGCTAGAAAAATAATGGATGGCAGAGGAGATTAGGTCTCTCATTACCTAGACAGAAAGGAGTCATTTGATGGATAGATTTTCATATACACCTGAATATTAGAACAATATCGCATAATATTTTCTAAGCTCCAGGGCAAAGAATTTGCAAAAAATGCATTGTCCATAATTGGTCTATAAAGAATCCTTGTTCCATGGAAGAAAGATGAGGTTCAAACATTGATTTCATGCGTTTACGAATATATTCAAGAACCGAAGGATATGCCATAGTTGTGGGAGGGGATCACCTGGAATCTTCCTCAGAGAACTGCATTGGATTGTTGTATAGCGTACAATATAGATGGCTTGTCCAGGTTGCTTTCAAAGCAGCAGTAGCATGAGATGAGGTAGCCTGTCATCTTGAGTAGTATAATTGATGCCATGATTTCTTCTTCAGAATGAAGTTCCATACAACTTCCGAAGTCTAAAGACAATGAGAAGGAGCAATAGGAAGAGAAGCATGAGCCTTTAGTCCCTAACAATACAATGGATACCGGGGCTACTTTTATGCAAAGAACACCAAAAGTTGCAGCTAAGATGAAGTTTAAAGGGAAGAAGAAGAAGAAGAAGAAGAAGAAGAAGAAAAAGAAGGAGAAGAAGCAACACGAAGAAACGATGGAACCTTAAGTACCGAGCAGTACAATTGATGTCACAGGTCTAGATGCAAAGAGAAGTAGCAACAAGAAGAGACCTCAGACCAATCAACCCCAAGCATTACAATAGATTTCGTGGGTACCTCTTCTAAGAGAGAATCAGAAGCAGCTCGTAAGAAAACTTCTAAAGGCAAGGACATACTCCAGCAATATGAAGATAAAAGGCAGCACACGTTCATCATCAAACTAGTAATTATTATATATTTCATTTCATGAATTAATTAGCAAAATTTTTCCATTGTTAGAAAATCTCTTAAAAGCTTCCAATGTGATATTAAAAACTTCATGTTCATTGATCCTTTATTCCTACATCAATCTATATGTCCATCTGCTCAATGTTTATAACATAAAAATATCCATGATGAGAAAGAATAAATTAAAGATTTTAAACCTAGAATATAACAACTACTTAGAATAAAGTAAGAGCCTACTTTGAAGCAATTTCTAGGCGATTTTAGGGCTCCTCTTCGTGTGGTGGATTCTTGGCCTCCTGGCTTGGATTTTTCTATTGTTCCAATTATTTCTTGTTGCTTTTCTCTTCTAATTCCTTGTCGTGAGTTGATTTTGTTTTTCTCTTTGCTTTTTTGAGAGGGGCGATGTCTGTCATCATCGAACCCTGTTTATTCCTCTGGTTTTGAGTGGAAAGCTTGATCCTTCAAAGAGGCTCTTGCTGGAATGTCTTTGTTGTCTATGAAATTTAAGTTTGTTCATTCGGCTTTTAAGGGTTGTCTGGCTCTTCTGTTTGAGGATTCTGTTGTGGAACTACTCGCTGCTCCTTATGCCTTAACTTTGGTTGGTAAATTTATTTTGAGAAGGTCTAATCTTAATGTCATTCGTAAGTTCTTCATTAATCTAAAGCTCTATGGATCGTTATATATGGGTTTACTAGATCAAAGGCATATTTCAATTCAACTGACTAATGATCTTGATTATAATCAAAATTTTGCTAAAAGATCATATTATATTCAAGCTTGTCAAATGCTTTTACTGAAATGGACTCTAGATTTTGATGTTAGGGAGGAATCTCCTATTGCACTGGTTTGAATTTCATTTCCTAATTTGAGATTACATTTTTTTTAACCATCATATTAATTCTATTTGGTATGCCTTCTATCTTTGGACGTCCTTTATAAACTGACCAAGCTATGGATTTGATTTCGAGGCCATCGGTTGCTAGAGTGTTGGTTGAATTGGATGTTTCTAAGAAATATCCAAAGTACATCTGAACTTAGGCTAATTTTTTGGGTTTTGCTATTAGCCTCTGTTTTCTTCTTATTTTTGTAAGTAGATAGGGATCTTTTACTTGTTAGGTTTCTTTTTCTTTTGACTGTAGCTTGTTGAGCACATAGTGATTTCTAGATCCCTATAAGAACTTGCAATAATTTTTTTTAAAATAAAATTATCTATTCTTAAAAAATAAAATGAAGCTAAACATTGGATGTATCATTTTTTAAAAGTTCAGCACTTAACTTTTTTTAATTTATAGTTTTAACCTTTTTTTTTCTTTTGCTAAATACTTCATAAATATTTTGAATAACCCTCTTTTGTCTCCACTTTTATTATCACTAAGATTTGTTAAAGGCTTCATAATTCACTATTTACTTACTTAATATATGACTTGTAAATAATCAAGATAGTTTATTCATATTAATTCTTGATATGCAATGAAGTGCTTAAGTTATTTTAGGAATTTTATTTATTAGGAATCATTAATCTAAGTGTTATGATTAGTTATAATTTTTAACTGCAATATTTGGTCATATTTCCAATTTTATGTACTACTAATTACTTATTTATTATTAAATTTTTTTTCTTCAAAAAACAAATATAATATGCATGATTTAAAAAGTACCATCCCTTAATTAAAGATAACTAATAAATTTTTTAAAGCAAAAAAATTTGGGGTTTCTTATTTGCAAATTTATTCAATTTATGTTTTGAGAAAAATAAAAAAGGTGCAAAAAATAATATGGAAATAACTGAAAAAATTAAAATACAATCACTTAGGCATTTCTCCCTACTCATCAACATCACAATCATCATCATCATCTCCTTCTTCTTCCGTTGTCTTTTCTTCTACTACTATTGATGTTGATGGTGCAATGGGGTATAATGCAAAGAGTAGGGGGTCCAAGAAACACATTATGTTGAATAAGGGAGTCCATCTCATAACTCCTTAACATCCCAACTATTGTGGCATTAAAATATACCTGATACTAGTATGACTGCATGTGTTGGAGCATAATATTATTTTAGCATTGATATATCTACCACTCAAATCTTATTAATTATTTACTGAATCTAGCAATAGGAATATGATTTGATCCCCTTAATCCTAGAGGTCTGCCATTCAATCTCCTAGAATATTTTGATTTCTAACATGAGGCTGATTGGGTTGTATTAGCTGGCCAAATACCTCTCTCTATTCTAAGGAAAAAAATTTTGAAGGATTGGATCTTATATCTAGTAAGGGCAGAAGTAGGAAAGATCTTCATCTGCCCTGGGTTTTCTATGGCTCTAACTCCTAAACACAATTCCTAAATTTAGTATGTTGACCACCTCACCATGTATTAGTTTGACTGTAGAACTTCCTTCCCATTGTCGAGAGAGAACTCTTATTTGATATAATAATTCAAGATCACCCTATCCTTGGTGACTTCATTGATTAATTTACTACATATTAACATTAAAAAAAAAAAAAGTAATGCTAGGCTTTAGACTCTTGGTTAAGGACATAGGTGGAGAAATTCACTATCCTATCCCTATTCCATTATATATTTGATCATCTATAAGTTATAAGCCTAAGAATTTTCTCCTAGTCTATATAGAAAAAAAAAAAAAAAAACTCAAGTACTCATGCTTATCGAATTGAGATCAAATTGAAAAGATTGGTTTATTGAAATAGGAATAAGTGGGATCCACTTTTCCCTAACAAAAATAGTTTCATTATGAGGCTACCTTTTATTGGTGAAGAATTCTTGCTTGATTTCCACAATAGTAGGTTGGTAATGACCTAAGAGGACATCCAAAATTTTGTTAACTATAAAGGCTGCTACCAATATCTTGGATTAAGGAAACCTGATCATGGATAATTGTCTTTATGGTTTATACTTTTATTTTATCTCTTCTCATAGTTGCACTTTCAAACCTCCAGGCATAATTGGAGGTTAATCATGATCTTTTTCACCTAGCAACAAGTTGTGGAGCCTATTGTTGTGTTTTAAATAAGTTCATACACTAAAAATTGCACACACAACACTAGAGCTTACAAGGTGAAATGAAACAATAAGCCAATTTGCACATATAAAGTAATTGTCTATGCGATGTTGAATTTGGTAGCACTTTGATACTAGTAAAATTTAGTCATAGTAGTACAAGTACTGCAACACTAAATTTGAATGGCATTGCGGGGCTACACTTTGGAGCTTATGATAATAAGGTGCTTGTGATGATAGGCTTTTTACATTCCTACTTTTGTGGTGGTGATATATATTATCATAGTGAAACTCAAAGAGATCAGTTCCACAGTGCCTCAGTAGCCTTAATATTGACTTTAACTTGGTGTTGTGGTGTTAAGTTCTATGTTGTGTTACTATTGTGGTTTTCCAACCTCTGAGAACTCAATGTTAAGATTCTACATTGCCAAAATAATGGTTTGATGTGGGTAATATAAAATTATAATGTTGTGTTCCTTCATTATTGTAGCACTATTTAAAGTTATATTTTTTTTTTCTAAATTTAAATATCATTGCGGTGCTCCAAAGATTAAGCTATATAGTGCTGGGCTAATTTTTCTTTCATGCTCTACACACAAAGATAAAGTATACCACATGATTCATAGCTTACAAATTAACACAAATCACACCTAATCAAAGTAACTTCTAATTTCAACATGAGTGTCAATCACACATACAATACACCCTAACTAATGCAACAAATATATATTATTATTATTTATGATGCCTCTTAAGCAAAGCAAAGTTTAATGTCTTCAGCTTGAGTTTTCCTCTCTTTTATGTAGAATGAACCAACTCCATTAAACTCCTAAGGAGATCTAAGCCCCTTCTTAAGTATGGTTTTAATCTTTAACACTTTACTTTAAAAAATTGGGGTGGTATTGTTATGATTTATATCTACATCACCATAAGCATACACCTTAAAAATAGTAAATGGTCCTTGCCACCTAGACATTAGCTTCATAGGAAATAATTTTAATCTTTAACTATATAAAAGCAATTCCTTTCTTGGCTTACATTCCTTCCTTATAAGCTTACAATCTTTCCATTTTATAATTTTCTCCTTATATAACTAAGCATTTTCATAAGCATTATTTCTAAATTTTTCCAACTCACTCAACTGTATTAGCCTTTTTGCCTAACCATTCTTAAGATTATAATAAAATTCTTTTACCGCCCTAAATGTTTTATGCTCTAACTCGAAGGGTTAGTGGAAAGCTTCTCCAAAGACCACACTAAAGGGAGACATTCAGATTGGGATTTGAAAATTTTCTTGTAAGTCCAAAGTGCATCGCATAATCTCAATGGCCAATCCTTATTATATGGAATCACAACTTTATTTAAAATACTCTTATTCACCTTATTACTTATTTAAGCCTTGCTATAGGTTTGGGGGTGATAAATAATTACTATCCTATGTTTAATGCAATTTTTCTTTTAAATTAAACTCTCCACTCTCTTATTATGAAAGTGAATCCCCAATCACTAATGATAACTCATTGTACACCAAATACCCTTACTTCTTTAAAATTTAAATCACTATTGGAGCATTAGTTTTGGGTATGTACACTCTCTCAATCCATTTGGGGATATAATCAATTATAATCAGTACATAAAAACTTTTTAGTTAAATATAAAGTCCAGAACCTTTTCTCTGCCATTCTCTTTGGTATTAAAAATTTGTGTGGATGTTCCTTTGTGGTGCAAAATTTTTTATTGTTGATCCCAAGTTGGTTTACAAGATCAAGTCTAAACCTCCCTTTTTAAAATTAAACATGGATAGAGTTGTTGATAACATGGGTTGTAGTTTTTGTAGTATTATTAGGGACTCTTTTGGTAATACCATGAAGTCTTTGGCTAGTTCTTTAAACAGGTATCTTGTTATTTGTGCTAAACTTTTTCTTATTTATAATAGCCTTAAGTTGTGTTCTTCTCTTGTTATTTAGAACCTTTGGACTGAAGTGGATGCTACATTGAAGGATTATGATACTCATATTTGTTTTCCTAATATTTTTTATCTTCTCTATGATATTAAGTAGCTTCTATCTCTTTTTTAGTTTTCAATTTTCTCACATCCTTTTGGAGGGGAATGGTTGTGCCGATTGGTTTGCTATCTATGGTTGTACTCTTAGCTCCTTCATGAAATTCACTTGACAACCCTTTACATGTAACCATGAAAGGCCTTGTTATGATGGATAAAACTAGGATCATTTATGTTAAAACTTAACATCACTTGTTTGTGTTTCGCTCCCTGGTGGTCTATTTTCCCATTTCTTAGTGGTTAGTCTTTCATGTTGATTTTATTTTTCTAGGTCTCATTTTGCAAGGTGTTTGTGTTTAGTTTTTTTTTGTCTTTCCCTATGGTTTTTGATGCATCCTGCCTTCTTTTCTTCTCAGTCCTACTTTCTCAACTTCTTTTTTTTTTTTAGTTTTCTTCTTATCTAACTATACTGGTTGGGTTATTGTCAGATGTGATTGTAAGGTGTTGGTTCCTGAAATTACACTAGATTGTTGCTCATCTCATCCTTTATTGGCTTTTGGTTGGAATTCTACCTCTTATTGTGGTTCATTTTTAATCTTAGCATTGAGCTCTATGTTTTTGCC
The DNA here is from genome assembly GCA_019514585.1 of Dendrobium officinale. NCBI lineage: Eukaryota > Viridiplantae > Streptophyta > Magnoliopsida > Asparagales > Orchidaceae > Dendrobium > Dendrobium officinale. The sequence continues at coordinate 63,516,485 of CM033682.1, forward strand.
TTACTGTTATTTTATTTTCCTTGTGGCTGTTGTTTCTATCTTCCTCCACTATGTTATTCTGATGTTCATCTAAGATTATTTTGATATTTGGGTGTTTGAGAATTCTCTGAATATGATTTATATTAGTTGCATTATGGTGCATGTTTATAATTTTATTAAGGTTTGGTTTGTTATCCTCTCATGGTTAAGTGGATGACCTGTTGCATGTTTTTCTCTCATTACTATTACTACCTGCAATTGCTGGGTTGGTTATAGATTGGTTAGGAGTGGCAATTTAGTTATTTTCATGATTTCTTAGCTGATACTATATTCCTAGGCTGGATATGTCCAACATCTCTCAATTTTTTTGGTTATTTCTTAATCCAATTTTTTCAATTTTACTTAACTTTTTTTTTTTTGGTTTATTGAGGCATGTAATCTATGCTTTGTTCTCTATACTATGATGGTGGTTTCTTTATGATCTAAATAGTTCGAGTATTCACCTGGTTCTGTCTTTTCTTTTGTTATTTTTGGATCATTTGTTTATTCCCTAGGATTGTACGCTCATTAGTACTGAAGTGCTAATGGTTAGAAATTGTTTGGTTGTTTCTTTCATTCCTTTCAACAATTGTTTTTAAAATCATACCAATGTGTTTTCTATTTTTATTATGATCCATGCTGATGGTTTGTCTAACTGCATGGTTTTCAACAAGAGTCACAGCTTTGTTTTTTGGTTTTTGAATTGTTATTGGTATAAAAATTGTGCAGGTTCACCAACTTGTACATTGTGTTCTTCAATCTTTTTTTAAAGATGATTGGGTTGGATCTTTTTTTTTCGGTTGCTAGCTCTTGACTACCCTAAAATGTTACTAGATTTTGTTTGTACTTGTGCTTATAGATGACCTTAGGCTCTTTTGTTTGTTTTTTTTTTATTTGTTTTGAAGCTCTTTTGAGCAGTAGCATGTTAAAGGTCCCTCTTAAGTCTGTTAGTTGGTTTCAGCTAAAAAAAAAGAAAAAACATTTTAATTTTCTTTAGATGAATATAAATGAAAAATTATTAGCTATTTTCATATTGTATACATCTCAAAATAAATTTTAAAAAATTCAAAATACTTTGTCATTAAATTTTAATAAAAAAGTTATGTAAAAATACCTTAAAATAATTTAATGCCACTGAGTTAACGTTGAGATTTATATTATACGATGTATGTGTCTCAGCATAAACGATCAAGAAGAATGCAAGAAGAAGTCCAACAAGCTAAACCGTTGAGCACAATAAAACATGCATGCTGTTATTAAATTAAAACAGAAAAGTGCCACATATGCGGCTTTTGTTGCTTAAAAAAATATTGTTACGCCAGACAATACAAAAAAATAGAGACAAAAAATTAAATCTTTTAACGTAGAGAGAGAGATATGATTCACTTTTATTTCATATCAACATGTATAATTACAAATCAAACCAAACGGTCTGCATAATCTTTTCCATTGCACTCCTCTACATATATATTTCCTACTCCCTTGCTCGAAAAGAAATATATTAAGACTCTCTCCAGCAACGTGAAAGAAAACCTTCTATGCTAATCTTTTCCCTAGCCACGAAAACAATATCCTCGCACGGCATGAATCGCAAGAGCAAATATTCTCATCGCTCTCGTGGAAGTTCCAAGAATCCTCAAAAGCTGACTGCATCTGATGAAAGCTCACCGCCACCAAGAAATACCAAGCCTCCTCTTCGGCTGCTACCTCCATTGCTCGAAAAACAATGGACGGCGGAGGAGATTTGGGCTCTCATGATCCATATAGAAAGGAGTGATATGATGAATAGATTCTCAGATACATCAGAATATTGGAATAGTATCACTCCATATTTTCCAAGCTCAAGCGCAGAGAACTTGCGCAAAATGCACTTGGCCATAAAAGATCTTGAAAGAATCGTCGTTCCGTGGAATAAAGATGAAGTTCAGATATTGATTGCAAGTGTTTATGGATATATTAAAGAACCGGAGGATACGCCCCAGTGGTGGGGAGAGATCGCCTCGAATCTTCCTCGGAGAACCGCATTGGATTGTCGTGTAGCATACAATACACATGTTTTGTGTATGTGGCTTTCACAGTTGCAGCAGCATGAGATGAGGCAGCCCGTAGTCTCGAGTAGTACAAATGATGCCCTGATTGCTTCTTCTGAAAGAACTTCCATAGAACCTCTGAAGTCTAAAGACAAGGAGAAGGAGCAACAGGAAGAGACATTCGACCCTTCAGTTCCGAATAATACAATGGATGTCGCAGCTACTTTTATACAAAGAACACCAGAAGTTGCAACTGAGACAATGTCTAAAGCGAAGAAGAAGAAGAAGAAGAAGAAGAAGAAGAAGAAAAAGCAACAGGAAGAAACAATGGAACCCTCTGTCTCAAGTAGTACAATTGATGTCAAGTGTACATCTACTAATAGAACATCAGAAGTACCATTAATGACATTATCTAAAGGAAAAGATAAGCAGCAACAGGAAGAGGCCTCAGACCAATTATCCCCAAGCATTACATTGGATGTTATGGGAACCTCTTCTGAAAGAACATCAGAAGCAACTCGTAAGATGACTTCTAAAGGCAAAGATAAGCTCCAGAAACAGGAAGAGAAAAGACAACACATATTCGCGAACAGCACAACGTTTCCCGGGAATTCTTCCACTCGAACTCTGGAGAAATTTTCTAAGACAATTTCTAAAGATAACAAGAAGCTGCAGGAACAAGAAGAGACGTGGCAGCACTTGTTTGCTAATAGTACAATTTTTCTCAGGGGTACTTCATTTCAAACTCTAGAAGAATTTTCTAAGACGACGTCTAACGACAAGGAGAAGCATCCGCAACATGATGAAATAAGGCAGCGTTCATTTGAAAGTAGTACAACGTTTCCATGGGGTACTTCCTCTCAAGAAATTCCAGAAGAAATTCCTAGGATTACTTTTAAATGCAAGGAGATGGTGCGGAAACACGAGGAGATGAGGCCGCACACATTTAAGGGCAGTACGACTTGTACCGGAGATACTTCTGAAAAAATATCGAAAGACATTCCTAAGACGATGTCTGAAGACAAGGAGAAGTTGCAACAACAGGAAGAAATGAGCCAGCATGCATTCGCTGGCAGTACAACGTATCCCGAGCACACTTCTTCGCAAAAAGTTATGGAAGAAATGCGGCAGCACTCATTCGTAAGTGGTAGAACGTTTCCTGGGGTCACTTCTTCTCAAAGAAGTTTTGTCCAGCCTCTTAAGAACTGGAACCTTGAAGACTATTTTTTATTGATGAAGGCTCTTACATTAAACCTTCATGTGGATATTGATAATGCTTGTGCGATGGAGCACATTGCGTCGAGGATCGGGGGAAAAACTGGAGATGAGGTTCGCCATATTATTCTCAAATGGCGTCCTCAGTTGCTCGCTGCACTTGAGAAAGCCGAAAGAATTACGGGGTCGTCGTCTAGGAAAAAGGACTTGTAGATGTCTGATTCTACGAAGAATGATTATGCCGGAAATTGTTAGTATCTATTCCACCTATGTTGCTTGCTTTAGAATTTGATGATAAAAAAAAACACATCGTGCTGTGGAAATATTGAATTCTTTAATTAAATTATTTTTTCGAGCAGCGATAGCTTCTTTTGCAACTCTCCAAATTTATTTAAGTTGAATCAATATTGTTAATACCTAATTTAAAAGATAATTATTTTACAAGACTTATTAATTGAACTATCTCGAAATATTTTATGAGTCCTAAAAGATGAGAACGTCTCCAAAAACATCATGTAGGATTTTAAACTTAACATGCCTTTGAAGTTTTCTGCATTTTAACCTTTGACTGAGTGTGGCATCACAAATAAAAAAATTTTATGGATATTATTCATCCTTTTAGCCTATTTTTAAGGAATGCTACCGACCTTTTATATTCTAATAAAAATAACATCCAAGCTTCTTTGGGGACGCGAATGAAGTCCTCTATGACTTGTAATCGAGGTTATCAGCCTATAATCGTTGAACATATCAAATCAAGTGTTTGTTCAACATTAATGGAACAGTAGTCTCAAAGAAAAGGAACCAAAAATAAATAACAATAAAAGGAAAGGGTTGAAATAAAAAATTTATGTATCATAAAAAAATTATCTTGATTGGGCACGAATATCGAGGCTAAATAAAGTTGGAAAATTTCAAAATTAAAATTAAAACCATCTGAACTCAGAATTTAGCAAAATGGCTGTCGAACTAAACATATCAACAATACGAACCAAAAGATACCAAATTCAACTCAATCTGAGTTCCAATGAGTTCAAACCATAAATACGACATTCTTATAGTCGAATCGAGTGGCTCAACAAGATGAATCCAACAAGCTAAATATCGCTGAATTGTGATATCTTTAAAATATTTAAATATCTAGCAAACAGTTCATGATAAGGGAATAAAAATTGGCAGTCCATGAAAACCACTACCAACTTACATTAGGTTCTTATGTTTTTATTTTCTATTTGTTTTGTAGTTCTTTTGCTCAGTAGCGAATTAAAGTTCCTTTAATGGACTTGTAATTCGTCTTTTGATCAACGTGTAAACAGGATAGTAGATTTCAACAAAAATGGGGAAAAAAAAACTTTTAAATTTTCTTTATATGAATATAAATGAAAACTATTTGCTATTTTAATATTGTATACATCTCAAAGTAAATTTAAAAAAAAATCAAAATCCTTCATCATTAAATTTTAATAAAATGTTTCAAATCAAATTTCTCAATGTTTGTTATGAATTTCTCTCCGGATTGTATCTCATTTATTATGAAAACAGTTATGTAAGAATACCATTACATTATTTTAATGCAGTTGAGTTAACATTGAGATTTATATTATACGTTGTATGCATCCCAACATAAATATAATAACATGCAAGTCCATTTTAATTTAAACTAGAACAGAATATCCTTAACGTTTTTTTTTATTGCCGAAATAAAACGATCAAGAAGAATGAAAGACGAAGTCCGCGAAGCTAAACCGTTAGGACAATAAAAGCTGCATGCTATTATTAAAACATAAAAGTGTCATACATGCTGCTTTTGTTGGTTAAAAAAATATTGTTAAGCTAGACAATACAAAAAATTAAGACAAAAATTTTTAATCTTTTAAAGTAGAGCGACATATGATTCACTTTTATTTTATATCTACTTGTACAATTACAAATCAAACCAAACGGACTGCATTATCTTTTCCATTGCCCTCTTTTACATATATTTCCTCCTCCCTTGCTCAAAAAGAAATATATTGTGACACTCTCCCCGGCTACGTGAAAGAAAACCCTTATGTGCAAATCTTTTTTCCAACCATGATCACGATCTCCTCACATGCCATGAGTCGCAAGAACAAATCTTCTCTTCACTCTCGTAAAAGTTCCAAAAATCTTCAACAAGCGCCTCAATCCGATGAATGTCTGCTGCCACCAGGAAAAACCAAGCCTCCTCCTCGACTGCTACCTCAAATGCTCGAAAAAAAATGGATGGCGGAGGAGATTAGGGCTCTCATTACCCAGATAGAAAGGAGTCTTTTGATGGATAGATTCTCAGATACACCGGGATATTGGAACAATATTTCTCGATATTTTTCATGCTCAAGTGCTGAGAACTTGCGCAAATTACACTTGTCCATAATTGGTCTACAAAGAATCCTCGTTTCGTGGAAGAAAAATGACGCTCAAAATTGATTGCATGTGTTTACAAATATATTAAAAAACAGGAGGTTATGCCTCGGGGGGGGGGGGGGGGGGGGGGGGGGGGGGGGGGGGGTTCACCTAGAAACTTGCTTAAAGAACCTCGCTAGATTGTCATGTAGCATACAACACATATGGCTTGTCCAGGTTGCTTTCAAAGCCGAAGTAACATGAGATGTGTGAGACCTCGTTCCCTTACTGTTCCTCTCTGGCTTGGATTTTCCTCCCAGAATCGTCCGGGACGATAGTGAGATCGGCCAGGCCGATCTGCACTGTTCAAAATACCGTCCTGAGATAAGTTCTGGGAACCGTCCAGGACGATCGATTTTGGTCTGATCGTCCCGGGATGATTTGGCGATCGGCCGGGCCGATCAGCCTAATGATATAAGAAAATCAGCTCGTTTTGATGAGAGAGAAAATCATTTAAAAATCAAAATATCTGATTTTAGAGAGATAAAGAGAAAGGGAAAAAGAGGAAAGCTGGATTTTGGAGGCCGCGGAGCGCTTTTCGTCCGACGCTGCTGTTGGGAAAAGTGTAGATCTCGTGGTAAGGACTCCGAATCCTATTTCTGTTTTCAAAGATATTGTGTTTTGCCAAGTTGTGTTCTGTTTTGTGTTTTCGTAGTCGAACTTTTGACGTGATTTCGTATTGACACAACTTTCACCGCACAACTTTTAGTATGTTATAGATATGATTATTGTACACGATTTGAGTATTTTCTACGATGATTTTACAGGTCGGAATTGATTCTACGCGATTTTTATTGAATAGAAAAATATCAGGACGTGATTTGATTTGGTTTCTATAGAATAATAGTCTTGTATTGATGTCGTGGATATTCTGCTGTAATTTAGAAGAATTTGGAATTTGTGCCTTTTTGCAGGATTTTTGTGTAAATTTGACCGACTGCCATTACTCTGCCCGATTTTCGTACGGTTTCTGATTTTCCCGGGATTGATAGATTGAATTGATATGTGTATGATTATTGATATGATTGTTCTCGATTTCTTTACTATTGCTTATTGCATCGATTTTTGCATTGATTGATTGTTACTGAAAGACAAGTGGGAACTTGGTTGAACGTTGGTTGGAGATAGAACTTGACCTGTACAGGATGGTGGGCCGACGGGCTTTCCTTTAAATATCGATCATGGATTTCTACAACAGCACTATTGATGGGAGTCATAAGGAGTTTTATATGCCGACGGGCAGCCGACGGGCAAAAGAGTGACGACTCTTCTTGATCGAAACCAACGTGCGGATATCTACAACAGCAATATGGATTCTACAACAGCACTATAGATTTCTACAACAGCACTATTGATCATAGCTAGTGTTTGTGCTTGTCGAGTAAGACCATTGTATGAAATTGCATGCATACGATATTGCATCGCATAGATTTCCTTATATGCATTGATTTATTGATTTCCGATCGATTTATTGATATTGATGGATTTATTTACAGTATTGTATGAATTTATTGATTTCATTGATTGATCATTGAGCATTGATACTACTGATTATTGATTATTGACATTGATATGGACATGGACGGCATAGATTTATAGACTCATTGATACTATTGATTCTGCATTGATTTGACTTGCTACTATTGATTTATCGTATTGCTTTTCCGATTTATTTTATCGACTTGATAGTATAGACTGGATTCGATTGATTGATTGATTGATTTGACGGATTTATTGTTTTGTATGGATTTATTATTGAACGGATTTAACGACGAATTTATGGATTTACGGATTTATCATGTCGATTGTATGTTATTGATTCATAGATACCGGCACCGATATTGATATGGATTCTGCGTATTGATTCATAGATATTGACACTGATATTGATATAGATTGTATCGATAGATAGATACTGACATCGACATTGATATGGATTATGATATTGACATATGGATGCTAATGATACATTGATTCGTAGTACTGATTATCGATTGATTGATTGAATGGATCGTTGCCGTATGGATTTGATTTATCGTAGAATAGATTTCTTTATGGAGCTGATTGTATTGATTTCTATTGACCTGATGATTTCATTATATTGATTTGATTTCAATTGATCTTTTGCCGTATTGATTTGATCGTTTATTGGGATTTTGAGCTGATAGAGATAATTGACTTGAAAGTGCTCTATTGATTGAGATGATTTCCCTATTGTAGCATCGTACGTCGTCATTATTGAATCTGTCGTAGTGTCATTGAATATTGGATATTGATATCGAGTAAATCGTATTGATTAATCGGATTGACTGATTTGCAAGAGTATGTTCTGACACGAGTCCCTTATTGAATTAATTGATGTTATTGATTGCTATTAGTTGACACAGAAATTCGACGAATTGATTAGACGACACGATTGATTGAACTGATAGTATTGACTGATAGATATTACGACGATGATTGGATATTGACTAGAAGCACTACTGATTTGATTTCCGCTGTGTAGACTTGATTTCGTTGACGTTGGATTTTCACATTGCATAGATTCATTGACCATTGATTGACTTAATTTTATTGACCTGCATATTGATAGCATCGCCGTGCTTTGATTTCAGTTGTAGGCTTTGGTGACCTGCTGGGCTTTGTAAGCTCATTATATGTGGTTTAAATTTTCAGGTCCGAGCTTGGCAACTGGAATGGAGTTCGATCAGAATGTCAGACGAATCCTTTCACTATTGATTTCTGGGTCATCACAGTTGGTATCAGAGCAAGTGTAGTGAAAGGATTTGATTGATAGTTTGATAGAATGAATTCATTCTGCATACATAGTGATTGACATTTGATTGATTGCATTGTGTGTTTGGATTTCGACGAGTTTTGATTTTTATTTGGATTTGGATCGATTTGTTTTGCGTTGTTTTTGTCTCGCACCTGTAGGGAAATGTCGGGACAACATTTTTCTAAGGTGGGGAGATTGTGAGACCTCGTTCCCTTACTGTTCCTCTTTGGCTTGGATTTTCCTCCCAGAATCGTCCGGGACGATAGTGAGATCGGCCAGGCCGATCTGCACTGTTCAAAATACCGTCCTGAGATAAGTTCTGGGAACCGTCCAGGACGATCGATTTTGGTCTGATCGTCCCTGGACGATTTGGCGATCGACCGGGCCGATCAGCCTAATGATATAAGAAAATCAGCTTGTTTTGATGAGAGAGAAAATTATCTAAAAATCAAAATATCTGATTTTAGAGAGAGAAAGAGAAAGGGAAAAAGAGGAAAGCTGGATTTTGGAGGCCGCGGAGCGCTTTTCGTCCGACGCTGCTGTTGGGAAAAGTGTAGATCTCGTGGTAAGGACTCCGAATCCTATTTATGTTTTCAAAGATATTGTGTTTTGACCGAGTTGTGTACTGTTTTGTGTTTTAGTAGTCGAACTTTTGACGTGATTTCGTATTGACACAACTTTCACCGCACAACTTTTAGTATGTTATAGATATAATTATTGTACACGATTTGAGTATTTTCTACGACGATTTTACAGGTCGGAATTGATTCTACGCGATTTTTATTGAATAGAAAAATATCAGGACGTGATTTGATTTGGTTTCTATAGAATAATAGTCTTGTATTGATGTCGTGGATATTCTGCTGTAATTTGGAAGAATTTGGAATTTGTGCCTTTTTGCAGGATTTTTGTGTAAATTTGACCGACTGCCGTTACTCTGCCCGATTTTCGTACGGTTTCTGATTTTCCCGGAATTGATAGATTGAATTGATATGTGTATGATTATTGATATGATTGTTCTCGATTTCTTTACTATTGCTTATTGCATCGATTGTTGCATTGATTGATTGTTACTGAAAGACAAGTGGGAACCTGGTTGAACGTTGGTTGGAGATAGAACTTGACCTGTACAGGATGGTGGGCCGACGGGCTTTCCTTTAAATATCGATCATGGATTTCTACAACAGCACTATTGATGGGAGTCATAAGGAGTTTTATATGCCGACGGGCAAAAGAGAGTGACGACTCTTCTTGATCGAAAACCAACGTGCGGATATCTACAATAGCAATATGGATTCTACAACAGCACTATAGATTTCTACAACAGCACTATTGATCATAGCTAGTGTTTGTGCTTGTCGAGTAAGACCATTATATGAAATTGCATGCATACGATATTGCATCGCATAGATTTCGTTATATGCATTGATTTATTGATTTCCGATCGATTTATTGATATTGATGGATTTATTTACAGTATCGTATGGATTCATTGATTTCATTGATTGATCATTGAGCATTGATACTACTGATTATTGATTATTGACATTGATATGGACATGGACGGCATAGATTTATAGACTCATTGATACTATTAATTCTGCATTGATTTGACTTGCTACTATTGATTTATCGTATTGCTTTTTCGATTGATTTTATCGACTTGATAGTATAGATTGGATTCGATTGATTGATTGATTTGACGAATTTATTGTTTTGTATGGATTTATTATTGAACGGATTTAACGACGAATTTATGGATTTACGGATTTATCATTTTGATTGTATGTTATTGATTCATAGATACCGGCACCGATATTGATATGGATTCTGCGTATTGATTCATAGATATTGACACTAATAATATTGATATAGATTGTATCGATAGATAGATTCCGACATCGACATTGATATGGATTATGATATTGACATATGGATGCTATTGATACATTGATTCGTAGTACTGATTATCGATTGATTGATTGAATGGATCGTTGCCGTATGGATTTGATTTATCGTAGAATAGATTTCTTTATGGAGCTGATTGTATTGATTTCTATTGACCTGATGATTTCATTGTATTGATTTGATTTCAATTGATCTTTCGCCGTATTGATTTGATCGTTTATTGGGATTTTGAGCTGATAAAGATAATTGACTGGAAAGTGCTCTATTGATTGAGATGATTTCCCTATTGTAGCATCGTACGTCGTCATTATTGAATCTGTCGTAGTGTCATTGAATATTGATATCGAGTAAATCATATTGTTTAATCGGATTGACTGATTTGCAAGAGTACGTTCTGACACGAGTCTCTTATTGAATTAATTGATGTTATTGATTGCTATTAGTTGACACAGAAATTCGACGAATTGATTAGACAACACGATTGATTGAACTGATAGTATTGACTGATAGATATTGCGACGATGATTGTATATTGACTAGAAGCACTACTGATTTGATTTTCGCTGTGTAGACTTGATTTCATTGACGTTGGATTTCCGCATTGCATAGATTCATTGACCATTGATTGACTTGATTTTATTGACCTGCATATTGATAGCATCGCCGTGCTTTGATTTCAGTTGTAGGCTTTGGTGACATGCTGGGCTTTGTAAGCTCATTATATGTGGTTTAAATTTTTAGGTCCGAGCTTGGCAACTGGAATGGAGTTCGATCAGAATGTCAGACGAATCCTTTCACTATTGATTTCTGGGTCATCCCAAGATGAGACAGCCTGTCATCTCGAGTAATACAATTGATGTCATGATTACTTCTTCTGAATGAACTTCCATAGAACATCCAAAGTCTAAAGACAAGAAGAAGGAGCAATAGGAAGAGAAGCAGGAGCTTTTAGTCCATAACAATGCAATGGATGTCGGGGCTACTTTTACGCAAAGAACATCAGAAGATGCATGTATGATGAAGTTTAATGGGATGAAGAAGAATAAGAAGAAAAAGAAGAAAAAGAAACAAGATGAAATGATGGAACCCTCAATCCCGAGCAGTACAATTGATGTCGTGAGTCTAAATGCAAATAGAAGCAGAAAAAGGAAGAGACCTCAGACGAACCAGCCCCAAGCATCCTCCCCAAGCATCCTCCCCAAGCATTACAATGGATGTTGTGGCCACCTCTTCTGAATGAACTTCAGAGCAGCTTGTAAGACAACTTCTAAAGGCAAGGACAAGCACTGACATCAGGAAGAGACGAGGTAGCAAATGTTATTGATTAAACTAGTTATTATTATATATTTCATTTCACGAATTAAGTAGCCAAATGTTCCATTGTTAGATAATCTATTAAAAGCTTCCAATGTGATATTAAAAGCTTCATGTTCATTGATCATTTATTTCTATATCATTCTGTATGTCCATCCGCTTAATTTTTATAGACATATACATATCCAAGATGAGATTGAATAAATTTAAGATTTTAAACTAAGAGTATAAAAGCTACTTAGAATAAAGTAAGAGCCTACTAAGTAATTGAAATATATGGAAGCAATAAAAAATATCACACCTTAATGAAACATATACAAGAATCTTGCACCTTTATGTCATCAAAATATACATGACTAGGTAAGATGCAAATGAGGGCATAATGTGTATTATAACAACTTATGATCTACATGATAACATGATGATTGTATATTTATAAAGTGGAGATAAATTGGAGATGTGTGGTTAAATTTTGACTAATCTATCATTTAAATGTACAAAAAAGAGATTGATTTTAATTTTAGTGTACATAAAATACGAATAAGGGATGCAATTAATTGAATAAAAATAAGGGATACATACTTTTTTTGCTAAAAAAGAACCTTATTAGCATAGCCCATGCATGCCAAAATAGGAGTAACACACCCCTAGAATCTTGCTTAAAGAACCTCGCTAGATTGTCATGGCATACAATACATATGGCTTGTCCAGGTTTCTTTCAAAGCCGAAGTAACATGAGATGAGACAGCCTGTCGTCTCGAGTAATAAAATTGATGTCATGATTACTTCTTTTGAAAGAACTTCCATAGAAAATTCAAAGTATAAAGACAAGGAGGAGGAGTAATAGGAAGGGAAGCAGGAGCTTTCAGTCCATAACAATGCAATGGATGTCGGGGCTACTTTTATGCAAAGAACATCAGAAGATGCATGTATGATGAAGTTTAATGGGATGAAGAAGAAGAAGAAAAAGAAGAAGAAGAAGAAGAAACAAGATGAAATGATGGAACCCTCAATCCCGAGCAGTACAATTGATGTCGTGAGTCTAAATGCAAATAGAAGCAGAGAAAGGAAGAGACCTCAGACCAATCAGCCCCAAGCATCCGCCCCAAGCATTACAATGGATGCTGTGGGCACCTCTTCTGAATGAACTTCAGAGCAGCTTGTAAGACAACTTCTAACGGCAAGGACAAGCACTGACATCAGGAAGAGACGAGGCAGCAAATGTTATTGATTAAACTAGTTATTATTATATATTTTCATTTCACGAATTAAGTAGCCAAATGTTCCCATTGTTAGATAATCTATTAAAAGCTTCCAATGTGATATTAAAAGCTTCATGTTCATTGATCATTTATTTCTATATCATTATGTATGTCCATCCGCTCAATTTTTATAGACATATACATATGCAAGATGAGAGTGAATAAATTTAAGATTTTAAACTAAGAGTATAAAAGATACTTAGAATAAAGTAAGAGCCTACTAAGTAATTGAAATATATGGAAGCAATAAAAAATATCACACCTTAATGACACATATACAAGAATATTGCACCTTTATTTCATCAAAATATACATGACTAGGTAAGATGCAAATGAGGGCATAATGTGTATTATAACAACTTATGATCTACATGATAACATGATGATTTTATATTTATAAAGTGGAGATAAATTGGAGATGTGTGGTTAAATTTTGACAAATCTATCATTTAAATGTACAAATAAGAGATTGATTTTAATTTTTAGTGTACATAAAATAGGTATAAGGGATGCAATTAATTGAATAAAATAAGGGATTCATACTTTTTTGCTAAAAAAAGAACCTTATGAGCAGAGCCCATGCATGCCAATAGAGGAGTAACACACCCCTGTTGCAATCATGAATTTAAGGATTATAATTTTGATGATACCAAATATTTTTGGCATTTCTATTTCTCTACTATAGCATTGCCTACTAATATTTTAGGTCCACAAGATCAATTACAAATCAAGCCAACCAAAGATTGGGTAGATTATGACTGAGTCAGTCAGTAAGTGTAGTTCAAGTGTTTTTTACCTTTCATTGAGTCAAATATAACAAAGTGGATCCTGTGATAAGTAACCTTGCACACACACACTCAGAGAGATAAATTCTTTATGTTTTAGAGTTTTTTATTTTTGAACATATCATCCAGGACAATCCAAAATCTTCGTAGATGACCAGTTAAAAATAGAAACCTTAATTACGGCATCCTTATTAAGACAACTAAATTAAGAAAATCATCTTGAATGATATTAACATCGTCCTAGATGATAGGTTCAAATTAAAAAGAATTAGCTGTCAACTCTTCTAGGTATAATTTTATTTTGAGAAATCATACAGGATGATCCCATATCATCTTGGATGATTTATTACAATCATGCCAAATTTAATCAGGTGATAAAAGAAAGAAATTAATGTTTGATTGATCGATCATATCATCCTGGATTATTCGATAAGTTTTACGTTGACTCTCAACTACCTAACACAACTCTCCACTTTTCTCATGGCTTGGGACCTGACAACAATAGTGTTTTATTCTGTATTGTTTGTATTTTTCTTTTTTCCCTCTATATGGCCTTTCATGTAGCCCTCAAAACTCTATAAATATAAAGTGATGAGGAACAATTTGAAACCTTTAAACCTTGGACCTTTTTATCTTTTTGGCCACTATAGTACAATCTAGTGTCTGAATCCTCCTCAGGTGCTTGCCATTAAGAAATCATTCAAAGGAGAGACCCTCAGTAGGAAATAGGGCGAGAAATAATTTGGTTTTGGAATACGAAATACATGTGGTCAAACCTGTCACGTGATCACCAGCATTTTGAGTTGTAGAGCTCACCCATGCACCTGAGGCTTTTGAGGATAATAGGGCCACCAACATCGATGATAGAGGAGCTTTTATGTGATACTTGCCCATTGACCTCAAACTTATCCCACATATGCTCCTCTGAGGGTGTCCATGGCTGAGCTCATAGAGGCCATTTAGAATAAGGAGTTCTTTAGGTGCCTGACACTTATGAAAGAAATGACCAACACCTGCAATACCTTAAGGTATTGAAGTTTCTACATGGATCATGGTCATGACACTAAGGAGTGTTTTCATCTGTGAAGCATATTAAAAGTGCTCATCAAAGCAGTGAAACTGAAGGAGTTCTCACTCACTAATTTGGGATGATAACAAGGGAAGGCCCTATAGAGGGAAACACAAATGAACTTGTGTCTGCTCACTTAATGCACGTCAGAGTAGTGCCCGCATCATGAGTGGCGAACGAACAGACTTGCCAATGAGCGTGAAGAATATGCGGGACAAAAGATCAATATGCGGGACAAAAGATCAATTTGGCGTCCACCTCATGAGCTCTTTCAGTGGACCCCCCCCCCCCCCCCCCCCCCCCCCCCCCCCCCCCCCCCCCCCCCCCCCCCCCCACCCTCAACGAAGAAAATAGGCCACCTTGAGGAAACCCACACAATGATGTTTTGATCGTCTAGCCCTGGTTGCCAACTATCAGATTATCAGTATTCAGATATATATATATGAAGTTTTATAATCATTATTTTTAAATATGTTTTTGATAAGATGAATTTGATCACTTCCCAATTTACCCCTATTGCAAGACCTCCCTATGGTTTCTCGGGTGATCTTTAAGATATTGAAGGAATACTCACCCTACCAGTTACTTGGGGCGATGGTGACCTTTAGTTCACGACGATGGTAGAATTCATCATCGACCCCTAGACAACCTATAATGCTATATTATGTAAGCCCATACTGAATACCTTCAGGGTCATGGTTACCATATCACGTCACAATCAAATTCCTAGCAAAAAGAAGGGAGATCATGGTAAGAGGCAGCCTCATCCAGTTGCACACTTGCTATTTACAAGCGGTATGCAAGGTGGCTATAACCCCAAATGAAGTCCTCTAATTAAATGTAAAGTGATGTCCAGGTTTGGTGATGATGGAAGTAGTTGAAGAAGTGCCCGTCATGGAAGGTGAGTAGGGAAGAACCCTTATAATCATGGTTTTTTGGGTGAGAAATATATAGGAGCGAGCTCATCCATATCCACTGAAGCGATATGGATGTCTTCGCATTGACGCTCTCATAAATGTCTGACACCAATAGAGTCTTCTATCATCGACTGAATATAAGGAAGGATGCTCGTCATTATTCAAATAGATAATAAGAAAGATAGCCGTCTTACTCGCTAAGCCCATCGGAGAAGAGGTAGAGAAGCTCTTGATTGTTGACTTCATCAGAGAGGTCTAGTAACCATATTGGATCTCTAATAGTGGTGGTATAATAAAAGGTGACAAACAAGTGAAGGATGTGTGTGGACTTCATAAACCTAAACTAAGCATGTCTAAAGGATAGCTACCTGCTACTAAGGATTGATGCTCTATTCAACTCTATAGTTGGCCATCAGTGATAAGTTTCTTTGGATGTTTTCTTAGGTACCGTTAAATCAAAATGCATCCAAATGACTATGAGAAGACATGCCTTTTGGGATGAAGAATATGAGGGCGAATTATCAGTGGATGATGGATAAGATTTTTAAGGACCAGAATGAGAGGAATACTGAGGTCTATGTTGATGATCTCCTATTAAAAAGCAAGTCATCGAACTATTACATTCATGATCTGATGAAAAAATTTTCCACTCTAAAAAAATATAACATGAGGCTCAATTCTTTGAAGTGCACCTTTAGAGCGGCATCTGACAAATTCATGGAATTTATTTTTACACCAGAAGGCATCAAGGTCAACATCGACAAGGTGAGATCCATACTTGAAATAACCAAAAAGGTATAACAACTCACTGGGTGAGTCACCGTGCTCAACCGCTTCATCTCTAGGCTCAGCGAGAGGAGCCTGCCTTTCTTCAAAGTCCTCATAAGCGTGAAGTTCTCTTGGGGAGAGGACTTTAAAGCTTCTTTCCAACAGTTGAAGCTCCTTTTGACCTCGTCTCCCCTTCTTCAAATCTTGAAACGAGGCAAGAACTTACTGTGTCTTCCATGTAAGCCCCATGCTCGCCAAAGAAGAAGAGAGTAAATAATGGCTAGTCTGCCATGCAAGCAAAATGCTCAGAAGTGTGGAACAATGGTACCCAATCATGAAAAAATTTGCATGGCACTAGTATGCTCGGCAAGAAGGTTGCGACCTTACTTCTAGGTCCATTCATTCAAGTGGTGGTCAATCACCCTCTCGTAGCTGTACTAGTTAAGCCAGATCACTCTGGTAGGTTGCTCAAATGGTCGGTAGAACTCAACGAATTTCATATTTCCTGTTCACGGAGAATGACCATTAAAGCCCATGCACTTGTTGATTTCCTTGCCAACTTCAATTGTCTAGGTGCTAGTCGGAGGAGGCGATCTCACATCAGCATTGGACATTATACGTTGGTGGCACCCTCATGCGAGTAGAGAGTTATTGCGAGCATGGTTCTAAGAAACCATGTAATTATCATCATTTATAGGGCTAAAAGCATAGAATCAATGTTATTATTAATGAAGCCGAATACGAGGCTTTACTTGCCTAACTATGACTTTCTTGTGGGTTAGGGGCAACCCAGTTGGAAGTATATTCTGACTCATAGCTAATGGTCAATCAAGTCAATGATGAGTATGAAGTGAGGGACAAGCTACTATTGAAGTATCTGTTCAAAAGTGAAGGTGGAGATCGATAAACTTGAATAATTCAAAATCTCCCAAATTCCTAAAGACCAAAACAAACTTGTCAACCTTCTCTCCAAGAACAAAAATTCGGATGGAAAGCAGCAGTCAAAATTATGAGGCTAAACATCAAAGAAAAAGTGATCATGTAGATCAGAGGAAGTCTACAATGAGTTGGGTCAACCATTACATTGAATATTTGAAGATCAGAGCAATCAACACTAAATTTGGCGAACCAAGGAGATTCAAAATAAAAGCGGCGAACTACTTAAATTTGGGCGATGAATAGTTCAAAGGATCGACGACCTTACTCAATTTGAGGTGCGTGTGAAGGGAATAGAAAGAGGTAGTACTGAAGGAGATTCACTTGAGTGAGTGCAGAAGCCTCTAGACAAAGGTCACACCGGCCTATCAAGTTCTCAAGATTTTTTTTGGGTTGACTTTTTTGAAGAATGCAGAGGAGTTCTCGAAAAAATGCTTGAAATGTCAACTGTTCACCTTTATGCAATCCATCCCTCACACAAGCTGTAGTTCATCAACAGTTTATAGCCATACGTCATTTGGGGAATGGACATGCTAGGACCATTTGTAAAGACCATTTTGCTCTCAGGTTCGTCCGGACGAAGTTAGATCGTCCGGGACGATCGGTACAGGTTGTGCATGAAAACATGTTTGGCTGCATGGTTCGTCTGGACGAAAGTCGGATAGTCTGGACGAAAATCGTCCCGAGAGCAGATCGTACGGGACGATAATTAATTTCGTCTGGACGAAATTTGTCCAGAGCCCAAGTCGTCCGTGACGATAATTAATTTCGTTTGGACAAAATTCGTCCAGAGCCAAATCGTCCAGGGACGAAGTTGCGATCGTCCGGGATGATCAGTTTTGATATATATGGAAATGAGATATTTTAAAAAAAAGGACGTCCATGAGAGAGAAAAACGAAGGAAAAGAGGATTTTTGAGCGACTCTGGTCTGTTTTCGTCCGTTGTGTTAGTTAGAGAAGTTGACTGACTCGAGGTAAGGCACATTCCACCTTTCTCAATTTTCAGAAATGAGATTTTTGACGCATTTTCTGTTCCGGATTTTGTTTCCGTTAGCGAATTTCAGGTATTATTTTCTTTTGACAAAGGTTTTACTACGTAACTTTTGGTATGTCTCTGAGATGATAATTATGCACATTTTGAGTATTTT
This sequence comes from Dendrobium officinale, assembly GCA_019514585.1. Lineage (NCBI taxonomy): Eukaryota > Viridiplantae > Streptophyta > Magnoliopsida > Asparagales > Orchidaceae > Dendrobium > Dendrobium officinale. Next base: position 63,535,058 of record CM033682.1, read on the forward strand.
CTAGAAGATTTGTACCAGACATTTTGAATTCTGTGGTGTTTTGATTGAACTGCAAATTATCAGGTTGTTGAAAAAATGTTTTGTCAGTACAATATAAGTCTTATAATATTTGTTGTGAATGTTCTGTGGTAATTTGGTAAATTTTTGAATCTGTGGATTTTGTGTAAATTCCGTACACTGCCGTTTATGCCGCTGAATTTTCGTACGATTTCTGAATTTTCTGAAATTAGATGATTTGAATATTTGATGTGTTTGTGCTATCAAAAGGGAGTTATAAGGGGCCGGAATCCTCTGTGATTCTGTTGTCTGGGTCAGGGAATTCTGAATATGAAATGAGCCCTAAAATCTGAAAATAAGTTCTGTTCCGGAACCTCTGATATATGTTCTGTTCTGGTGCTATAAGCACAAAGGGAGGCATAAGGGGCCAGAATCCGTTGAGATTCTGTCTGTGTCAGGGATATCTAAAATCTGAAATCTGATGTTATCTGAAATATGTTGTTTGATATTTGATAATATGTTCTGTGACTTTTCTGATCTGTTTTATGAATTATCTGAATCTGTTCTGTGAATTATTTGATTTATAATTTTTGTGCGACTCTGATTATTCCGTATGATTCTGTCTGCTCTGTAACATGAAAGCTTTATGATATCCGATTTGATATGATTTCAGTTTCCGTATTTGATGTCTGATTTCTGATTGAGCTATTATCTATTCTGTCTGTTATATGATTTCTGTACGATTGTTCGATTTCTGTACGGATACTTCTCTGATGTGAGTTTCTGATGATTTTGATTGGTTATTGATGTCTTGCTGAGCTGTTAGCTCATCCTTATTTTCTGCGTGGTTTTCAGGTTCTGGGAAAGGGAAGAAGAGGTCTTAGACTAGACGTTCTGAGTCTGATCTATGATTAGGTACTTGATACTTTTGATTTTTGTACAGTCATGGATTTTCTGTTCTGTTCTGTTCTTTCTGTCTGAAGCCATGCACTGTATCTGTATATGATTATTTTGATGAAAAGAAAAGATAGATAAATTGTGCTGTGTTTGAATGTTTATAGTAGCTCTGTATTTTTTCTATCTGTGTTATATTTGGAAGAAAGTTCTGAAGTAAATTCCAAAGCCAGATCCTGGATTTGTTGGCTCTATCGCAGCCCGATGCGAGAGGGATCCGTACCGGTCGGGTTGGGTCGTGACAAGCTTTAGTGGTATCAGAGTAATGGTTTTGGAATTTGGATTGTAAGACAGAGCTATAGGAAGCGATCTGTGAGTCTGTCTGAGGTAGTTTTGGTTTGTCTGGCTTTTTATTTTGTTATTTTTGTGCTTAGTTTTTCTGTAGAATCATGGATCTGCCAGACCCTGATATGACAGATGGGCAGAGTGCTAGTTAGGCAGCTCTAGTGGGCTGTACTATCCCAGTAGTTGGTTTTGATACACTTTCTCAGTTTGCTACATTGGTTGCTCATATGATGAGCGAGACTCAGAGTAGAGCCTCTACTGTTCGATCTGAGGATATAAATAAGCATCTGCAATTGTTTCTGAGATTGAAACCTTCAAGGTTTAAGGGGCACTGTTGAGCCCAGAGTAGCTGAAGAATGGTTGAGGATGTTAGAGAAGACTTTTGACGATCATGCAGTGTTCGCCGGACAGGAAGGTACCGTTGGTCAGTTTTTTCTGTTAGATAGGGGAAGCAGAGCGCTGGTGGACAGGCCAGCAGGAGGCAAAGTTCCAAGGGAAGTTAAATTTGTTGATTACTTGGGAAGAATTTTTTGAGGAGTTCCGATCGTGGTTTGTACCCCCCTTCTGCATGACAGCAGATGCAGGAGACTTTTCTGAGACTTGTTCAGGGGAGCAGGAATGTGATGCAGTACGAGGCCGAGTTTACTGCTTTAGCCCGATATGCTCCGCAGTTGGTAAGTACTTTTGCTGAGAAGTGCTATCGATTTCTGAGGGGACTTTGAGATAGTCTGAGGCAGCCCCTAGTGCCATTTCACATTTCTGATTTCTCTAAGCTTGTGGAGAGAGCTCGTTTGATAGAGAAAGATCTGATGGCTACTCAGCAGCGGTGGACTGCGAGTAGGAAGAGGTTCAGGGGTGATACTTCTAGCAGTGGTTCCTTTGGCAAGAGGAGATTTGTTTCTGTAGACTCCAGGAGGAGTGGACAGTCAGGATTTTATGGTACTGCCACTACCAGTATGACTAGTTCTGGATCTGTTAGTGGGGCACCTGTGTGCCAAAGTTGTGGACAACGACATTTTGGCCAGTGCTACAGGATGACTGGTCAGTGTTTCAGATGTGGTCAGCTAGGACATCGAACTACAGAGTGTCCACAAGCTGGATTTGATAGACGATCTGAGTTCCGATCTGATACTAAACCTGTTGGTTCAGCAAGAAGGCCGAGGACTGTTCCTCCACGTACTGTGACTAAAGGATCCTCTGGTGGTAGAGGTGGTGGTTCAAGTTATGTGCTACGGAGACCACCCATGGGTAGTCAGAGGGAGCCTAGTAGTTCAGTAGCTTCAGCTCCTGTTCAGCCACGTGTGTACAGTTTGAGTCAGCAGGAGGCTCGAGATGCTCTGGATGTGGTGACAGGTACGATTTATATTTTGATCAGCCCTGTCGTATTTGGTTTGATTCAAGAGCCAGTCACTCGTTTCTTTCTGAGCGTTGTTTTGATGCTTTACATCTGGATTCTGTATTGCTACCAGGTTTTCTCTTTCTGTTATTTTGCCGGCTGGAAGCAATTTGATCGCCCAGAAGTTTTATTTTTGTGAGATTGATATTTCTGGCAAGAAGTGGAAATCGAGTTTGATTTTGTTGCCAATTTCTTCTTACGATGTAATTTTGGGTATGGATTGGCTGAGTCTGTATCAGGCTCAGATTGACTGTTTGAAGAATCAAGTGAGCTTGCTTATGAATGGAGAAAGATGGGTATTCCAAAGGATTACGAGATGTTTTATCATGTTTGATTTCCAGGTTGGAGGTCAGAAGATTGTGGAAGAAGGGTTGCCTAATATTTTTGGCTTCTGTACGGGATATGAACATAGATGTGGGTTCTCTTTCTGATATCCCAGTGGTACGAGAGTTTTCTAATGTATTTCCTGAAGAGTTGGTTGGCTTACCTCCGGATAGAGATGTTGAGTTCTCTATTGATGTTTTTCCGGGTACAGCTCCGATATCGAAAGCCCCGTACAGGATGGCACCGAAGGAACTTTCTGAGTTGAAAGTTCAGCTCCAGGAGGTTGTGGATAGAGGATTTATTTGATTCGTCCTAGTGTTTCTCCTTGGGGAGGCACCCGTACTATTTTGTTAAGAAGAAGGACGGAATGCTCCGTATGTGTGTTGATTACAGGGATTTGAATAAAGTCACGATCAAGAAGTATAAAATATCCATTACCACAGATTGATGACTTGTTTGATCAACTTTCTGGCTCTTCTGTATTTTTGAAGATAGATTTGAGATCTAGATATTATCAGGTAAAAATGTGAAGGAAGCTGATGTGTTGAAGACAGCTTTTCAGTACTCGGTACGGGCACTACGAGTTTTTGGTTATGCCTTTTGGGGTAACTAACGCACCTGCTATTTTCATGGATCTGATGAACAGAGTGTTCAAGGAGTATCTGGATCAGTTTGTGATCGTCTTTATCGATGATATTCTGGTGTATTCTGCTTCTGAGGAAGATCATGCCAGACATTTGAGCATTGTGTTGGGATACTTTGAGGCATAGCATCGGATATATGCTAAGTTTTCCAAGTGTGAATTCTGATCTGAAGAGCATTTCTTTTCTGGGGCATGTGGTGAATGGTGAAGGTATTTCTATTGATCCTCAGAAGATTCAAGCTGTTGCTGATTGGGCCAAGGCCTACTACGGTATTTGAGGTACGTAGTTTCTTAATCATGGCCGGATATTATAGAAAATTTGTAAAGGGATTTTTTCAGATTTCTACGCCTCTGATAAGACTGACTCAGAAGTCAGTAACTTTTATTTGGACATTAGAGTGTGAGGCTAGTTTTCAGAAGTTGAAGGATTGTTTGACTTCAGCTCCAGTGTTAGCACTTCCGTCAGGTACGGAAGGATTTCAGGTATTCTGTGATGCTTCACTAAAAGGTTTGGGGCTATGTTCTGATGCAGCATGATTAGGGTAATTGCTTATGCTTCGAGATAGTTGAAACCCTACATGAAAAGAATTACCCGACGCATGATTTGGAGTTGGCTGCAGTTGTGTTTGCTTGAAGATTTGGCATCACTACTTGTATGGCGTCAGATGTGAGATCTTTACGGATCACAAGAGCTTGAAGTACATATTCACTCAGAAGGATCTGAAATTTGAGGCAATGAAGGTGGCTTGAGTTGAGTCAAGGATTATGACCTGACGATTTGCAGTATCAGCCTGGCAAGGCTAATGTGGTAGCAGATGCTTTGAGCAGGAAGTCTTCTAGATTATCATGTATATCTCACTTCCGGATGAGTATCTGATATGAGATATGGAAAGATTACAGTTATAGGTGATTTCCTCTACTGGTGCGGATTCTGTTGTGTTTTTGTGAACTCAGATGAACATTCAGTCTTCCCATGGAAGAAATGGATTCATGAAGCTCAGAAGTCGAATTCTGATTACTTGAAGCTGATTGCTCAGATTGAATCTGGTAAGAAGCCTGAACTTCGAGTTTTGCTGATTCTGGTGTTATTTTCCTGCAAGAACAGGTTGTGGATTCCTGTGTTTGGAGATTTGAGGGAATGAAATTCTATATGAAACACATCATTCAGGCTATATGATTCATCCTGGAAGTGGCAAAGATGTACGGAGACAAGAAGAATTTGTTCTGGTGGCCAAGAATGAAAAAGGATTGTAGCGGATTTTGTTTTCTAAAATGCGAAGCCTGTTAGTTAGTGAAGGTAGAGCATCAACGACCAGGAGGTCTTTTTCAGTCGTTACCCATCCCTGGTGTGTGGAAGTGGGAGGAGGTAAACGGTGGAATTTTGCTATGGGTTTTCCTCGATCAAGGGCAATGGGCACCGGATGCTATTTGGGTGATTTAGATCGATTGACAAAGTTTGCACATTTTCTTCCGATCAGGCAGATGGATCCGGTGGATAAGTTGCACAGGTATATATGAAAGAAATCGTCAGATTGCACGGTGTGCCAAAGGTGATTGTATCTGATAGAGACGGACGGTTTACTTCCAGACTTTGGAAAGAGTATTTCAACAAGGATTGGGTACGCAGTTGCATTTCAGTACTGCTTTTCATCCGCACAGGGACTAACACCGGACAGTTTGAGAGGACTATCCAGTTTTAGAAGAAGGAGTTCTTCTGCGATTAATGTGTTTAGGATTTTGGAGGAAGCTGGGAATAATCATATTCCTTTGATCAAATTTGCTTATAATAACAGTTTTCAGTCCAGTTATTGGTTGTCCACCTATATGAAGCTTTGTATGGCCGGAAAGTGTAGAACTCCTTTGACTCTGACTGGAGGTAGGAGATAGACAAGAAATGGGTGCTACATTTGTGGATGAAACTGTTAAGAAAATCAACTTGATTAAAGAAAGATTGAAAGCTAGCACAAGATCGACAACAGAAGTATTACAAATCAGAAGCACAGGTTTATGGTGAATTTCAAGTTGGTGACTTTGTGTATGGTCAAAGTCAGTCCGATGAAAGGAGTCCGTAGATTTGGAAAGGTGACGCAAGCTTAGTCCAAGTGTATATTGGACCGTTTTGAAATTCTTGAAAGGATTGGTAAGTCTACTTACAGATTGTTATTATCTGATCAGATGTCTGATGTGCACAATATTTTTTACGTATCTTACTTTGAGAAAGTGGAATATCTTATTCTGAAAAGAAATTTTTCTACTGATGAAGTGGTAAATTTAGGAAGAATCTGAGGTATGAAGAAAAACCTGAGTTGATTTTGGCTTATGAGTGTTACGTAAGCTAAGAAGTAAACAAATTCCTATGGTTAAAGTTCAGTGGAAGCACCAAACAGCACGAGAAACGACGTGGGGAGAAGGAGTCGGACATAAGGGCAAGCATATCCGTAACTTTTCAGACTGAGTTTTGGTTTGGCAATGTCGAGGAAGACATTTTTCTGAAGTTGGGGAGATTGTAAAGACGATTTTGCTCTCAGGTTCGTTCGTGACGAAGTTGGATCGTCTGGGGACGATAATCGTACAGGTTGTGCAGGAAAACATGTTCGGCCTGCATGGTTCGTTCTGGACTAAAATTGTCCCTAGAGCAGATTCGTACGGGACGATAAATTAATTTCGTCTTGACGAAATTTGTCCAGAGCCCAAGTCGTCCGTGATAATAATTAAATTTCGTTTGGACGAAATTTGTCCAGAGCCAAACGTCCTAGGACGAAGTTGCGATCGTCCGGGAATGATCAGTTTTGATATATATGGAAATGAGATATTTTAAAAAGAAAAGGACGTCTAGGAGAGAGAATAACGAAAAACGAAGGAAAAGAAGATTTTTTTGCGACTTTACCTCGGTGTTAAGATAGTTGCTATTTGCATGATTTTACATTTTTGCAAACTTATGAAGTTTGATGATTCCAAACATTATTGTTCAAAAATGGTGTAGTTATCTCCTAACATTTTTTAGAAGAATTGTATTTGCTCTTGTGTGTACTGACATTTCAGGAAAAACGAACTCCAGACTACGAAGACTTCAAATTAAAATCAGCATGCGATATTTTTGTATAATTTGAAGCTTGCACTTTTCTTAGAAATCAAATGAAAGGGAGTGATTGTATTTTGAGTTAATAAAAACATACACACACATAAGGAGATCATATAAATTTTTACTGATCGTACAGGACGATTTCCAGTTTTCGTACTGGACGATCAGACAGTTATCTCCTATAAAGCATATGGAACGAATAGGAACTTGCCTCAAAAAAATTTTTCTAAGTCCTATATCGTCCAGGACGAAATAAATATCGTCCAGGACGATTGGACTCTCTGGTGAAAATTTTTGTCCAAACTAAATTAATTTTCTTCCAGACGAAATTAAATATCGTCCAGGAGACGTTCACTCGAGTATCTGGAAAATTTTTCGTCCAGAACGAAGATTAAATATCGTCCAGGCGACTCGAGTCTCAGGAAAATTTAGTCCAGACGAAATTAAATTATCGACCGGTGCGATTCGGCTCTTGAGGAAAGTTTTTCGGGCTCTACGACGATAATATGAGATAATAGTCCAGGACGATCGGGTCCTCTGTAAAAATTTGCGTCCTGTTAGATAAAATATTCGTTTCTACCCATTAACCGTTACACCGACTTTAGAACTGTTTTCCCTAGAAGTTTTCTAGCAGCACGACCTTGCAATAAGTATTCATACTGGAAGAAAATAGTTCGTACAGGATTTACGATCAGCTGTACCGAAGACTTTTCGTTTAACATATTCAAATTGGGTCGTTTCTGATCGTTTATGTGACATCGTCATGTCTTGATTCCACAATCGTAAAGGCGATCAACTGCGTACAGAATTGAATACTTACAGTTTTTGGGCGGTGTTTTTTCTCTTGTCTTTTATAAAAAATAGTCCAATTAAACTGCCATCCAATCTTTTTGTTCATTTGAATCTTCGTGCCTAATTAGAGAATAGACATGGTATAGAGTGGGAAGAGAGCATTCAAGGGAGGATTCTACCAACTGAAGCGAGATCTTTTCAAATTGATTTCAAAGGATAAAGATTCTATACTTGTACATATTGGATACCTTATTTATTTTTTTTTTTTTTTTCCTTCTAGATTCTTTTTTTTATTTTAGCTTCTTGGAGAAGATCTGTGCCAGGGGGTCCAGTTCTCTTGTCCGACAGAACTTGGGACGTGTTTGTGAAACAGCCGAAGGGTTTTTCTGGCGACACTCGGAGAGTGTGAAAGGACATAAGGGTATCTCTGCCACTCTAGCGAGAGTTAGTGAAAGGACGTACTTGTTCTCTGCAAACACTAGGGGTAGTTGTGAAAGGACGGGACGGTTCTCTGCCAACACTTAGATTTGTGGTAAAGGGACGAACGGTTATCTGCCGCACCGAGGAGTGAGGTTGAAAAGAGTGTGTTGTAAAGGTTTCTCCACCTTGCTGTGGGTGCAAAAGGAAGAGTCACTATTGGTATTAGTGCAAATACTCAGAGGGTGCCTCTGGGGAGTGGATGTAGGTCTGGTTATAGAGGACCGAACCACTATAAATCTGGTGTCATTTACTTTACTTTTTTTTAGTTTCCGCACTTTCTATTTCAGTTTTATAATCCCGTCATAACCCCTGCCTAGTCTGTGGTATATGAAAAACTTTTTCTTCCAAAAATGTTATAATTGATTTATTGCGGTTCAAATATGTTCTAAAAAGGGCGCGTCTTAAGATTTTGAACTCTGTTGTTTTCTCAACAACTACGCTAGGTCACCCCCCTCTTGGTAGCTTGGGACATTCACTTAGGCTTAACAACCTAATTACAAGATCAACATCGTCTTGTTCTTCGTCCGTTGTGGTAGTTAGAGTAGATGACCGCTCGGGTAAGGCACATTCCGCATTTCTCAATTTTCAGAAACGAGGATTTTGGGACGACATTTTATGTTTCGGATTTTTTGTTTGGTTAGTAATTTTTGGTTATTATTTTCTTTGGGACAAAAAGTTTTTACAGTTGTACTGAACTTTTGAGGTATGTCTACTGAGATTCGGCCTTAGAACTTCTCTGCAAGAGTTTGAGTATTTTCTGGAAGATTTTATACGGAATTTTAAATTCTGCTGGTCGGTTGTGGGTGTTTCTGATTGATCTGCCCAACCAACCTTATCAGGATGCGTTGAGAAAAATGTTTTGTCCGTACAATGAAAG